>JAQGBU010000274.1:0-40089 GCA_034698605.1 Isotoma decorata
ATGAAAAAGACTGTATCTCAAACTCATTAAGCTACAATACGATATTGTGATTGTGACTCTAGCTACAATCACAATCAGAATATTTTTCACTGTCCCACAACCTCTCTATTCTCTCTAAGAAGATATTCTGTGAGACACTACTACTCTACTGCTACTTCTGTTCCTGGTTCAACTGTTCGCTATGGTGGTTTCCTTATCTCACGTTCTCTTGGTTTTCTATCCGTATAAGTTGACCATGCTACTACCATTCACACGTATATGTACATTCATTCAAGCTAAGGACTAGAGACCTCTTGTTTCTCTATGCACTGCAATCCATCGGCATTCAAGTCCCTCTTCCTCTCCTGGGGTACTTGGAGACAACTTCACCAAGGCAGGCTCACCAGATAGATGCTAAGTTTTTGCCGGTTCTGGTGACTATAATGCAACAAAGACATCATTATGATGATGCTGTGGTAGATGGACTAAAAAGTTGCTGCTTAGCTGGTCACAGGGGCTTTATATGACTTGGCTTTTTTGCCTTTTATTCCTTCATCTTTTAAAAAACATCAATTTTATCTTGCTTCTTTACTAATAATGGTAATGATGTAGATTTAATAACTAGGGTTTTGAAATAGAATTTATTTGTCTTAATATAAGGTGTAGTTCTTATTAAGTGTTTTTCAAATTAGTATGGTCTTATACTGACTTCAAACCCGTTTTGAAACTATAAACAGGGACGCTTATAAGAAACATTTTTAGGGGACGCCGGGACATGGTTTGAAAACTGGAGTATAGTCCGGGTAAACCGGAACGGATGATCACCCTTGTTTCATTAATGTAAGAATGAACCCCCAATCGAATCATATTAGGTATGTCTGTGGTTCGAAGGTACTTGGGATGTTGGGATGGGATAAGGGTTTCAATTCCGAATGATGCATCCAGCCATCTATGCCGTTTCGATTAATCATTCCCTAAGCATAACAAATTGGTTTTATAACCTCCATGAATAAAATTTGCCCATGTACATATTTCATTACTATTACTCATTCGTCATTAGCTGATTAATACACTTTTGCTTTGAGATTATTCTCGTTTTACTTTTCTATATACGGCTCTGAAAGGGGTCACTGCACACTAGGTAGCAGAATAGATAAAAATATTAATTGCAACATCGAAAATGTGACCTTGATCTTTTCTTGGGTTTTGACTTTCCATGCTCCAGAAATGGCTTAATAACAAGTATTTTCCGCAATGTTCTCACGCATAAATACACTAGCATGAATTAAGTTATCTAGTTTTGTTGATGTTATTTTCCGACAACTTCTTCAAGGTGCTAATTGATCAAACAGCAAAATACAGCTATTTAATGATTACGCTCCAGTTCAAGGTTACCTCGAGACTTCACACGTCTTGCAGCTTTTATAGCTTTGCATCTTTCTGGCCATCCTTCACAAGTCCCTGTACACGAGCACACCTTGGAATCATTACCGTATATGATTAACCCTCCTAACATCAGCCTTCGTATTATGGAATGGACATCTATTAAGCATCTCGCATCCTTCTTCAAAAATAATTTATAACGCATCCCGAACTCTGACAATTAGATGATACACGTACGCTTCCAATATAACCACCGTAAAATGCAGACACATAAAGACAATATTGCGCCCACAAACTTTAATCCTAAAAACAGCCTCCTCACCTCAAGACAGACCCATTTCGTGCAGAACTCGGAAATCTTCAAAGCCAACTCTTTAAAGATTTCCGAACCTTAACGCAATCTTTCTGAAAGTTAAGGAGATTACAATTTCCATAGAGCTGTTTCGCTAATTATTAGCCAACTATTAAAGTTGGCCAAAAGGTTTAGGATAGAACCTGTCTGCGGTCAGTGGTAGCATTGTAATGCATGTATCGGAAAAATTAGTTTATTGTTTCCATACCGGGACATACCTGTATGTGAAATGAAACTGACCGGATTTAATAAATCTTTATATGCAAAGGGAATAGTTTTACTGTCTTTGTTGTTCAAAATTCAATATTGCGTAATATTGAATGTATGAAATCAATTTATGACTAAATTTTCCGAATTTGTTGTGTATCAATGTATAACATCCTACATCCTCCATGACCACGAGACCACGACGACCTTTTGGTTGACGCATATTGACACTTGTATGTACATGCCTTGACTATTGACTTCGCAGTCAGTAAAGTTCAACAATCGGATTCCCTTATCCTGTATAACAATTAACATACAGCCCGATTATGATTTAAAACCCCTCTTCCTTTTAACTAAAATGATTAATTTTGTAGTTTCAAATTTAGAGTGTGACCCTACTGGGTCAAGCGGGTCAACTGCATCCCCTATGAAAGTAGCGTGAGAGGGAAGTATAGCGATTTTTTACTGCCTCTGGTTGACTCACTCTCACTCGTCTCATGGAAAGATACCATGGAGTAACTAAAATCAAAATAATTTTGGAAGTCTAAATGCGCCAACATGTTTTCTTCCTGTGCATAACACAAGTTTACTTTTATATTTTGGAGTTGAATTTTAAGAGAGAAGGTAGTTTAATTTTGGAAAATAATTAAATCATAAGTTAATTAAATCTGGCTGTTGGATAAGTACGGAGCGCCTCAATTACTACATTCATTGGATACTGGGACAAGGTAAAACCCTATTGAATTACTCAAACTAAACGTGTAAAGTAAAAATGAACTAGAAAACAATAACAATAACAAACAGAAACAAGCAAAGGAAAGTATTAAGAAGTAAGTACAAACAAATAAAGCAAGCAGTCAATTATATTAGGTAAGAATGATGCGAAAAATTGATTGTAGCAACTATCGTGTTTTTAGGGAAGGGTGCTATTATGATCAGAAAGTTGCGGTGTTTTGGAACAATTTCACAGCAAGATGTTTACCGGATTCTATTTAAAGGTAAATAAGGATTCTTTTATTTTTCTAAAGTGCAAGGTACCTTTTTTATATGGGTGATAACATTTTTGGCCTTATTTTAAAATTAGACGGAACATTTGGAAGAACAGGAATTGCGAGGAATGGTCTAAATTTGCCTTCAACATCTGAATTTAGCAGACAATGTGTGGCTTATACGTATCGTGGGCTATCGACAACAAGTCATTATAGAAATGGCGAACAAATAAAGCCCTTGAAAGTTACAAACCGTCGATCTAAGGGCATCGTACCAATTGGCGAGGACTACGGAGGATATGATGAAGACAAGCATGAGGAGTATGAACAGAATGCTGAAAGTCGCCAAGCCAGGCTTAGGTGGTTCAAAAAAATATTCTCGACCATTGTATTTTCATCTGTTCTTGGTACTGTTGTTTGGGCACGGCAGAATAAACAGAAAGCCTTGGAAGAAAGCACTAAAGATGTAAAGTTCTTACCCAGAGATGATTTATTTACTGGCTCATCTAATACTTTCTGTGTGGTTCGAAGTAAAGATGGATCTGCGAATGTAGTGGTTCCGATTGGAATTGTAACTGACGGAAGTATGAACTATATTCAAGAAACGATGACACTTAGACCAGATGATGTGGTCGTTGCAAGTTTTCCAAAGACTGGTTAGTAATTTTTATAAAAAATATATTGATACAAAAACATCAAACGTAGTTGCAGCAGATTGATGTAACTTGATACTTGATTATTTGGGTTAATTTACACACCTACGTAGATCCAACTAATGAAGTAATATGAAACTCTTGTATTGAATGTATTGCGAAGTTGCAACCTAACGAAGGTAAACTGCGTGCTAAGTTTTTTTCTTATTTTCAAAGGTACTACTTGGGTTCAAGAGATTGTTTATCTCATCAAAAACAATTTAAATTTCGACAAAGCTCAATCCAGTGTCTTGGAGGATCGTTTTCCGTTCTTGGAGTATCCATATCCTGGAGCAAAATCAATAGATAAGATAAAATCTCCTCGTTTAATAAAAACTCATTTACCTTACCCGTTTCTACCAAAAAATGCAGACAAAGCAAAGATCATTTATGTGACTAGAAATCCAAAAGATACTGCTGTATCGTACTATCATTTTGCTCGCATGCTTTCCTTCCTGGGATATGAAGGGTCATTCGATGAGTTTTTGGAAAGGTTTAAAAATGATAAAGGTAACAATTTTTTCAGACAGGATTTAATAATAAAAAATAAAAAATTAAATAATGGCAGTTTTTAATTAATTTTTTTTGTTTTAGTGCCGTTTACTCCATTTTT
This sequence comes from Isotoma decorata, assembly GCA_034698605.1. Taxonomy (NCBI): domain Eukaryota; kingdom Metazoa; phylum Arthropoda; class Collembola; order Entomobryomorpha; family Isotomidae; genus Isotoma; species Isotoma decorata. Next base: position 4,216 of record JAQGBU010000274.1, read on the forward strand.
TGGTCATGTTGAAAGTTTCTTAGAACGCAAAGACGACCCAAATGTTCTAATTCTAACATTTGAAGAACTTTCAAAGAATCCAGCAGAAATTGTGCAGGTAAACCATAACTTTATGAATACGCAAAACATTTATTAAGAAGTAACCAAAGCTATCTGAAATTTTCAGAAAATTGCGACATTTTTGGAAAAGCCACTAACCCATGAGGAGCTGATAAAAATTGTAGACCACACGAAATTTGAGAACATGGCTGCAAATCCGTCCGTAAATTATCAGCATTGGGATGATCTTGGAATAAGGAAGAAAAATGAGGCACTGTTCATGCGAAAGGGAAAAATCGGCGACTGGCAAAATTATTTTAATAAAAACCAAGAAAAGAAATTCAACGAATGGATCAAAGAAAAAAACAAATACAATTTCCCATTTGAATACAGTGATTAAAGATATAATGTAGTGTAACCATACATTTTACACGACCATTTATTTGTATCGCCAGCCTGATCTTAATCATAACACATCAAAAATTTAAGAAGCGAAAAATAAAATTCCTATCTATTTATTTAAGTATGTTCATGCTAACATGTACTGGTTATTATTAGAAAACAATAAAAACACCAGCATCTAGTCAAATGTCGACATAGTCAATTTTAAAATTTTTATTCTTACATTAAATATATACAGAAAACCACTACATATCTTAGAATTAGTTATACTCTGACACTGCGAATGCCAAACGAAACGATTATCCTACAAAAACCTTATCATAGTATTTAATTTAAAAAATATGATTGGAAAAATCTTCTGAACAAATGAATATACTCTTAAATTGGTAACACAAAACGATCACGGTCTAATCTATACTTACTAAGAATCCAAAGGTCAGAGACATACATATTATCTAAATCATAAGTTTTTGTAAACATATAACTTACAAATAAATTAAACTAGATACATTTTAAGCTGCCTTGAGAGCAAGCTCCGATTCTTATAATGTGTGAGCTACTTATGTTATGTATCAATGAGATCGTGTTTCAATTTATTTGATCAGTGTCGTAATTTTTTCATAAAACGTAAATCAAAAAGTAATTCCTGTACTATCAACATGCTATTTCTTAAGATTTTTGACACAAACGACAAGTTGTCGTTTTATGTTCCATACGTGTTCGATGGCAAGGAGTAAAAGTACTGCGTTTTCTATCTACAGATAGCTACGATTACCCGTAAAGGTGACCCAGCATACGAAACTGACCCATGTTTCTGATTTTGGTTACTTTCGGTTGGGAATTTGCTTTTGGCCACTTTCACCTCACAATTTTTTTGTCTTTGGTATGTTTTACCTGAGCTTAAGACATTTCCTCTTTTTGACCAGCTTTACCGGATACCCTCGCTACAACTTAAGATTAGAATGACTAATTTTTAACAACGTATTTACAATCTAGACCCAAGAATGATTACAGGAATCAACTGTGTGACTAAAAGGAAGAATCTTGCTTCTGATGATCTTAAGTAATAATACATTAAAACATCGAGTTAATATTAACTTAACAACATATAATATACATAAAAGTAATAAAACTACAAATGACTTAGATGTTTGATTATTTCAACACGTCTAAAGATGCTACAATAATAAATTCGATAGCTTATATATATTTCTTAAATTTATTTAACATTAAGAATTCGATCTTATATTTATTTCTTGTATTAACATTTCGTATATTTATTTTAAAATTAAGAAATAATATCTTATGGATGCATGAGGAGATTGAGGACGGCTCAGATCTTCAGTTTATGAAAGATCCTTAATTTGTCAAGTAACTTTAAATAGCTCCTCAATAAATAAAGAAACGGATTACTTTTTTGTCCTCATTGTTTTTAATGATTTCTTGCCCATAATTTATAACATGAGTTCACGTTGTCAAAATTAGTTGTCTGTAGTCTGTATAAATAGTAGAATAGAATATTTTTATGATTGATGAATGATTGAGGTTGGGATTTGACCATATAGTCATTTCATAATTCAAAGAATTTCTTCGACGGAATCTTTTAGTTTTGGGTTCAGTCATTTAATTGTTGATTGTGGGATTTCCTAGCAAAAAGTACTTTTGAGAATTCTGAAACATAAACTTCATACAAATCAGATTTGATTCTTTGTCTAAGTAAGCTATTAAAGCTGCTTGTATTTAATCCGTTTTCATATTACCATTACCGTACGTTTTTATGGGGTCACTTAAACCTAGTTTTAAGTATCAAGTCTGTTTCAATAGTTTCTTTCTATTCTAACATATAAATAATAACTAAAAAGTTGTACGACTTTTCTGTTGGTTTTCTACCAGTATGCAGTAGTAAGTAAGTTTAGATTAAGTAGCTCGATCATTAAGTTATATATTATAGGCATTTTCTAAAATACTAAAATAATAGCCACCTTTTACATGTGTATCAGTGTGAGCTGAAATATTTAACGTGAAGCTGCAATTTGATAGAGCCGATTGCAATTGAGCGTGGTAATTAAATTGTCTGCAATAATGCCCACGTTTAATGATCAATTCAGAAAAGGCAATAATATATCTCCCTTGTTGGCCTTTTAAATTTATATTATCACGTTATGTTTGTTCTCACTTATTACTAGCTAAAATCTATATCCTTTAATATTATGAACTAAAACAAAAAACCACAAGGACAGGACTACAATATCCGTTAGTTTTAGTTGAGAAATAAAATGGATGTATTGATTGGTTATATTATATTAGACTGAAAATATTATATGTTTAATATTCATATGAAATTGACAATATCATTGTGATCTGTAGCAAAATTGAGTATTCCACACTCTCAAATGCTTTTAATTAATGTTAACTTCTTTGCTATATTCGACATGGAATGGGGGGGGGCTCCCTTTGAACCTTCCTTTTCATGGTTCACATTTTAATTCAGTTATCAAATACACCACAACGCACTCCTATCTTAAATCAATTTGTATCCCTAGAACATGCCAACTACTCACTAGGTACTAAAGTAAAAGGTTAGAAGTGCCTAGATGCAAATATATTTACTCTTAGGCTACTTAATGAGATTTGCCTGATACAGATACTATATAGTAGGCTCACTGACTGCCAGTATTTCTGTACCTTGACCAAGAATAAAGTACCACGACTCATTTAATTTAATAAACATTTTCCACTTTCAACTTCCTTTAACAATATGAGAATTGAAATTAAAAGGCTCTCTTCGAATTTCAATTGTATCCTACTCTTTTTAAGTACTAGGTGTACATTTTAAACCTTACAATTACAACTAGGCTAATCTTAAGTAAAAATAAAAGATCTGATTTTTTCAGATCAATAACTACGGACATTTTAAAGCATATTTTTATTACTTTTCATCCTTACCGTTAGAACATCTAGAATTTTTGGACGTTGGTGGCTAGTAATTATGTTGAATTTTTAAACTATCGATATCAGTTTAGATTTTAAAGTTTACTTTAAGTTTTCTGCCCTAAATTTAAGCTTTGATATCCATTTTGAAATTTTTTTCCCTTTAAAATTCCTTTTCTGTTTAGCCCTTTTAGCTGCTGCCGTTAAGTTTGACTAGGAATGGCCTTGTTGCCCGTAATTAACGAGGCTACTAGCCTCAGAATAACAAACCTAATCTTTAGAAATTACTAATTTCTAAGAAATCACTAGTTTTAAGAAATTACTAATTTCTAAGAAATTACTAATTTCTAAGAAATTACTAATTTCTAAGAAATTACTAATTTGTAAGAAATTACTAGTTTTAAGAGATTACTAATTTCTAAGAAATTACTAGTTTTAAGAGATTACTAATTTCTAAGAAATTACTGTACACAAATTATCAAGATATGTGTCCACACCATCTCAAACACTCGAGTACAGGGAAGATACTATTATACTATTATTAAAAGTTAGGAAATTTATCTGCTCTATTTTGCTTTACCTCGATAATTCGGAAGATAGGAGTTATGGACTAGTTATCTGTTACGTACGATAACTGATAACACTCATACGTTTGGAATTCTAGGTCTATTAGCTTGCCAATATTACTTGTTACTATAATAAGTTAACGTGTTTTGTTACTTAATGTTTCTTAATCATGTATATATAGTGGACCACCATTCATTAATATTCCTTATTTAGATAGCTAATATTTTTGTCTAATTTTCAGTGATTTTCTCTGAAGACCCGTTTTATATTTACTTTGCTCTGTTTCAAATCTTTCACTACGGAAAAATCTAAACTTTTAATTTAAAATATGATATTTTGAATTAGAGAATTTATAGTGGATCTAACTAAAACCCCTGGCAAGACGATTTGACTTTTTTTTTTAAATAACCTAATTGGTATAGATCTTTCTAAAAAGTTAGATAATAATATTATGTATGATAAGTATAAAAGGTTTCTATTACAATTTTGCTTGAAATTATGCAAATCGAAAAGTACAGTAAACGTTGAATATGGTGCCTAACCCAAATTCAATATTCCATGCCATGCTTTTTCCAAGCATCATTATTTCCATATACAGTATAATATATTATATTTAAATGTACAGCAAAATCATCAAGACCTAGGAGAGAATTAGGTATTTAATTTATGGTTATATATTCTAACACTGGGAAACGTTACTAAGATCTAAATCGACTCCCTTTGCTTCACGAGGATTTTTGCTAATGTAATCTATAATCCTAGCTCTTAAAATAGAAACTATCTTTAGTACTTCAATCGGACCAAAGTGTCTAATTTTACACCCTAGGCATATTCTAAATCTAACGAGTAGCACCTATAGGTATACAAACACCTAACGACTGACTAGAAACTAGACTTGCTTGTTAGAGTTTGTCATTTTCACAGAAAGCATTTTTGATGAATGTGGATGATGGTTCCTTTGTAATATCTTCGTTGCTGTCGATTGAGTCCTTATGGTATGGCATTACTAATTACAGTTCTTAGTTTTGTATTTATTAGTGGATTCATCATGCAATGAAAACAATGTTTGTGTGATTAATCTATTTAGTTAATTAATGTTATTTTAAAAACGCAAACATGCGAACTCAACTCTACTCTGGACAATTAGCTTATAATTACATGTAGGAGCAAAGAGAGTGTCCATTATTTCCCATGATCCTGGAAATCATCATAAGAAAGCGGAATGACGTCATTGCATTTAGAGACACAGCGATACAATATAATTCAGGGCACTTATCATTACCAGATAAACAAGCAATATGAGTAGTTGAGGACAAAAGAAGACCACAACTAGTCTTCGGGACAATTTCAGATAATTAATCTTCATCAGAATCAAAAGGAAAGAAAGACAATTAGAATTATTACACAGCCTCATCATGCAATATTCAAGATTAGAGTTGAATAAACAATGCAAATACAAAGTACCACTGATTTCAAAGGCTATAATGATTCTATTCTACTTTCATGCTAATAAAACATGCATGCACTGGCATTCACTGTGAAATATAATATACATGTTTTGTTGCTTGAAACATAATATGCCACACTTTCGAAAAGTCTCTTGTCTACGCAAACTGGAAATAGTTTCTGTTAAAATTGACATAAGAAATCTAATACCTAATGCTGGACAACCTTTGAAACGTTGAGATCAACATTCTCGTGTCTTATTGTTTCATGCATGAATGTAAAGTACCATTAAATGATTGAATTACACCCTAATTCATAATGTGATTCAAATTACAAACATTAAAAGCAACCCTTTAAAAGTGAATGGAAATAAAAAATGCATATAGGAGGTGTTTAAATCCAAGATGCATTCTATTTATAAGATTCATAAAAGTATTATTACAAAACACAGTCGGTAATTATCATTAAAATGTTCTTCAATGAAAATAGTCTCATATGAAGGTTCAGGCTGAGCTGTAAATAAATTAAAAGCTTTGGATGTTCTTTGGAATTAAATAAAGTATCTTCAAGTTCGTTTGCAAGTGTTGTTTGGTTTTTAGAGTAATATTTATTATGCATGAATAAATGGATAAATTGTGTGATTGTAAGTGACGAGTGACCAAGAGTACCTACTAATTTGAGCCACCTTCAATTAAGTAGAGAGAATTTGTTGTGGTGGGGACTCATCTTGGTGACAAATTTGATGTCTTTCCACACACGGGCAGGAAAATGAATGATCTTTAGACGCAATTTACCTTTCAGGGCCCATTAAGCCGCACCCTCAGGATTGTAATGGTGGTTCTACATGGAAGCGTAAATGAAATATATATTTAACTAGGAGATCCATCAACTGTGGTGAGTAATCTAGATAGTAATATTGCTCTCCGTCCTTTGTAGTGTAATTTACTACGATTCTATAGAATCACTTAGAGGGAGCCTAGTCTTAATTAAATTGGTGTCTCAGGTGTAATTAATCCGAATAAAGTAAGAAGAGTTGGAGTGACAGAAGCTGTAAAAGTAGACAGCAACCAGGCCAAATCTAATTTGCTCTTCGGCATTGTTTCCTTCTCTTCCCTTTCTATTATTTTATCATGGGGTTTCTACTAATAAGTAACTGGTATAATAAAGTAAATCCTTTTAATCGTTGTCAATTCTATGAGTAAAATCTAATTTAAGTGACTTATAAACAGAATATATTTTTCATATAATACAGAGTGTGTCCTTAAAGGGCAGTGGAATTATGTCTTGTTTTTCGAGCATTCGTGTTGCGTACATCTGTTGAAGAAGAACGAAAGTCAAGACTAATTTTCGTCCTAGTAACAACCCCTAGGGCGGCTGTTCTATCAAAATCAATTGTTGCGTATCCAAGTTCTCCATTGTTTTCTGATTCTGACGTAGAGCTGCCAATAAGACTATTTACGCCTGTGAGATTCCTTCTAGCTAATGCATCTAAACTACTAGGGTTTTGACTGCCACTTCTTGAGTTTGAATTTGCGAATTTTAGTTTATATTTTGAGTCACCCCCACTAGGCCAGTTTTCTTTGTTATTCAAGAGGCTAAACTTTCCCTTGTTTGATGAGGATGCAAATAATGAATTTGTACACGATGAGGAGCAATTATCAGTCTTCAGATCCAGTTCGGCGTAGTTAACTTCAGCAGACTCGGTAGTTGCTGTGTTCACGGTACTATGTTGTAAAGAGGAATGGGGTATGCGGTCATTACTTGGGGAGCAAATGACATTCGTGTAGAGGGAAACGTCTTTTGTAGCTGATTCATTGCTCTTGCCACTTTGATAGCTATAATTGGGGTGTCCTTGAATTTTCTGGGCAGAGTTTTGATAAGCTGCAGATGAGATGGTTCTAGTTACTGGCCCATTAGAAGGTGTCGTTCCTCCAAATCTGGACGTTGTACCCTGAGTTTGATAGTTTATGAAACCACTAGTAGCATTTTCTACATTCATATACACGGGGTGAGAGTTTTCTGCAAGTAATTTAGATTGTTTAGAAGGGAATGAAGAACCACAACCGCTGACTATGGAATTAAGGCTAACGGGTACTGATTGATTCGATTGGGCATTTGCTGAGACTTGAGTAACATCTGGAGCATTCGTTGTTTGTCGATTGCTGCTATTTTCAGCGAGGTTAACGTAGACAAATGTTGAACTTACAGGTGTTGCAGGGTTGTTGCTACCTGCATTTGTGGGTGTGATTGGTGTTGAAGGGACAGTGTTGGGAGTTGTCCCTGGATTACCTTGAATTTTTGATTGCAACAAATTGAACAATGACTGGGCTCTGCTGCATCGAAATGCAAAAATTCCTGCCCCTGTTGGACAACGTCTTCCAGATTCAAACGAAAATAAATCGTTATCATACCCGTACCGTCGAAGACATCGAAGAGGCCATGTAAGTGATGGCTTCCCTCTTACATGAAGGACTAGATCAGTTTCAGTCACTTCCAGTTTTCCAGGAGAGATCTGTCTTCCCATATCATCTACATTTAGCACAGGGAATGTATTTTGACGCCTGGAATTACTACGGCGACTTCCTGTGATACTGCGGTTTCTAACGATATTCAGTCTACTTCCGATACAACCCATTACATCGTTTGACTGCCGTAATCTGCTCTTCTTGGGAGTTTTTTCTTATCTGAAATACAAATATACAAATTAACATCTTCATTAGAATCAATCCAATCTTAACTTTTATTCCGTATACCTAATAACTTTCTTTATCTTAATGCCCCTGAAATGAACTTGTACTATCCTTTTATAAATTCCCATTTATAATTACCTAATTATTTTAACCCACAGTTTGCAAGCAGATTAATATTATATTTAAATCTAGGGATGCGGATGCCATGAATATTTTATATTGCTAGTAGCAGCCCTGACATCATATTATTATTTTACACTTTATGATATTTAAAACATAATAAAACGACATCTCTGTATACTTTACTCCTCTTAGTTAATTATTTTTATGGTGGATTTAGAAGATAATTTAGATGAATCTTTAGCTTCAAGCATGTCTATAAGCGAAACAAAAGGATTTTGCAATAACAAGCATTCACTCATGTGCAAAGTGTCTACTCTAGAGATAATCAATACTCTTGTTAAGTAGTATTAACCCTCCCATCGTCTCCATAATGTGGGTTAAAAGTAATTAGCATTTCGGAGCTATTCGAATTCCAAAGTAAAATCATTTATAGCAAATGCGGTGCGGTGACGATTGTATTTATCCGTGTCACCCATCAGTAAAATTACTAATCCAACAAACTGAAGTTACAACGGATAATACCTACTTTAGCCAAGAATATACTTTTTGCTTATATATCTTCCTTATAGAATGATTTGTATATAAGAATGGGAGCATTAAGAGTTAGCATACAAAACCTTGCAACACAAGTATTAAAAAATATTATATGTAAAATGAAGACAATAACTAGGCTTCAGCTTGAATTGTATTTGAATAACTTACATATATTATAATACTTCTAATTTTTTTGTTAGCTTCAAAAGTATTTTTATATTTTGGTGTGTTACAAAATGTTTTTTTGAGTTTTAAGTGTATAATAAGAATAACCCTAGAGGAATTTGCATGAGCGTCACATTCCTAGTAGTCGGATTAGCGTTTATGTTGTTATCCAAATCTGACGTCTAAATTGATGTACTTAATCTCAACTTGTAAATGGCATCAATGAAATTTCATTGATGAGATTTTGTATTCAATTTCCGAGTGTTTCTAATTGCATTTTCCATTTTTATATAATCTTTGTTAGGGGGGTGTTGCTTACATAAAAAGGTATTTGGGTTCGAGTGCTATCTATGTTCCAGTGATTGGCGACAAACATCAATGCTTTTAAGCTTCTGTTGGTATTAAGTGTTTTCATGAAATCTAGCTTTGTTGTCGAAGCATTTTATAAGCCATCCTTTTTATATTATTTATACTTATTATATTATTTTATAAGGATTAATTTTTTAATCAGGATTTTCTAAAATTAATGTAATTAATTGACAAAACTTTTAAAGGTATTTTAGAAGGGGAAATATAAAGCTTTATTTTAACTCCTATACTCTTCAGTCTGAAAAACAACTTAAGCTAATAAAAAAATAATTTAAGCTGATGAGCTTTTTGTTTTTACCTTAATATTTTGATAAACCAAAGCAATATATAATCATTAAGTCTATAATGAATGAAATTTTGTTCTAAAATTCATATCCTGTTTTTATTATTCATTATTCATGCTTCCATTCTTCTGCGTAGTTTTTCCATATTTTAGTTTGATTAAATCGTTTGTCTTTTTAATTATTTCATTAACGCTTCACTGGTTGTAATTTGTTTACCATCCTAATCCTGATTCCGCACACATGAGTAAATCAAAACTTCCAGTCTTAATAATGACGCTGTTAAGTTAAACGACGAGTTGAGTTGAGTAAACAAGTAAGGATTTATGTATAATAGTAATTATTTTGTCCCCAAACTTCCAAAGTTTTCCTTATTTGTGATTTGTTCTCAAACAAAAGGATATGATTATGAATTTGTAAGAAACTAAATGTAACAAACATAACCTCTTCAGTTTGCAATATTACAACGAAATCGTTTTATTTCATCTGAATTTTATGTCCTTTCAAGATTCACGTGTCAGGACCAGAAGAGAAGATCGACGATATTATATTATATAATTAATATTACACTATACACTCGAGCGTATTTCTTGGCAGCCCCAACTTGGAAAAAATAATGGTATGCCGGTGAGCATTTCCTTTTGATTTGGTGAACAACAATAAGTCTTATATAATCAAAAACAAGATAAGCCCTAGGCTGGAGCTAAAAATTGTAATAACAGTATTATTTGTCCCCATTTCAACTTTTAGCAAGGACGTCCTTACATGGAATATCAATTTTTCCTAGATAGGGGCAAAGTAAAAGTACAGCTTTCCTTTGCTTTGTTCAGTTCAGTTCAATTCAACACTTCCTTAGATGAATGCAAATCTAATAATGCATTATTATGCCTCTCTTCTATTCTCTTGTTGCATAACTTTGTGCGTATTTCGACTCAACTAGAGAAGATGAAAAACACAATTTAGTTCCCAATTCCACTGATAACCAACTGGAGAGAAACTCCCAAGAAAAAAACCCCTTGGGGAATATCCAAACTCAATGAAATAAAGTTTAGATCTAAGTAAATAAAAGTTCATCTGCTAGTCACGAAAATACATACCTCTTCACAAGGACCCTCATAGTAAAATGATGTGTGTTTCAATATTTCCTCAGTTAAGAATCATAAAATCACGACTGTCTACATTTAACGCAACATACAGTCAGTTTCCTGTCTCTTTTTACTCATTCATTCATTCACGCACCTTCTTCACTCGTTTTTTAATCTCTGTACAAAGGAAACGGATGACGAAACTCTAGAAGGTGAGCATAAGGTACAACTCCCTGTCCCTTCGCTCGCATCATAGTAGTAGTAGTATTGCATCAAAGCTAACAAGTTTTACTTTATTGACAGTGATATTATTGCATAGATGTAGGAGGAAAGGAAACTGGCTATATACACACATTAGATAAGCAAGAGTCCATAAGATAGACAGCTTGAAGCAAAAGTAAAAAACGAGAATGACTTGACTCAGCCGTGAACTACAATTAGATGGTTGGCAAGTGGATATTATGTTATTTTATAATATTACAAAAAAAGTAAAGAGGGTCCTTATTTTTTATCTTATAACAAGAATGATCTTATTACAATTGACTCCACCGTATGTAGTCAAATGTATATCCGCTTAAAATGTGTATGAAAACACGAAATATAATAAATGTTCTTAATACATTTGGCCCATCATCTATATGCTTACACGGCACGGTACCTTATAAATATGCTTTAATGATACATGATACATTTTCATGATAGAAAACATAAGGACCATGGAAAAGGAACGGAAGTAGTCAGGTGGTGGTGGTGGAACTGTTTTTTTTTATTTTTCTACTATCTATTAATGCTCCTTAGAATTACAATACAATTACACAATGAAATGATGTGTGTATGGACTTTTAGTACAAAAATAGGCAAGAGTATCAAAATAAGGGGTTTAAAAGATATAAGATAGATTACAAAGCAATGTTGGAAGGTGTACATCTTATATAGATTTTTATTATAAGATTTGTATTATTTACATTGTCAGAAATTCTTATTTTCCTTGCCCGTGTGGGCTAAAGAAGTAGTGAAAGGGTAGAATAAAATGAAATCCTGGTGTCGTGTAATGGGTCGTATTCCATTTAAGTGGGACATTCGGTTCGGGTATTACATCTTCATAAACTTGCTCATGGCCCCTGTCGTTCTCTTAATTTACATTTGTATCTTTGTTTGCTTATTCTATTTTTGCCTTTAATTTGCAATATGGCTTTTCTTTGATGTTTAACTGCTATAAACCTGAGGCTATATATTAGACAACACTAGATAATATTGCGGGGTGACCTGCCTGGCCACTAGTATATATAGTAGTGATAATAATGAAGGGCCGTAGATAAGATATAATATGAAGCTTGTAGTGTAGCGTGGTGTCAACTCTCAAAATCAGTTCTTTGAGATATTAGTATCCTTTCTACTTTCTACCTAAGTCATGTTGGACACGTTCACTTGCGACCTCCAAAACTTTTTATAGATTTCCATGTCCATGTTATATGCCAATTCGATTTTCACTACAAGTTAACCTTTGATTAGAGCAATTGAAAGCTTCTTAAGACTTATTTCTTCAAAGTTATGTAAGAACGAATAAAATTGACTTAGGCAAGTTAAGCCTATCCGACCTGAATAAAGTTGGCTTTGCAGACTAAATTGCCAATGGCACCAATTCGTAAAAAAATAACAAAAAAAAATAAATCAAATAAAAGATCTAAACAAACTTTATCGTCTTTTATACTAACCTATAAAATGTTTACCTGCCTGAGATCAAATAAAGCTGTAGTATTAATAAAAACACAATGCAAGTAAAAATAAGGATGTTAGATTATATGTCTAGTTTTTCTTAAGGTAATATTTATTATATACTGTCTCTCATTAGCTACAATGTTGATTTCAAAATTCAATAACTTTGTTTAAGTATGAAACAGAAACACAAAAAGTGTAAAAATCAATTGACAATAAAAATAGCTGGTTTCTTGAAGATCAGAGTTTCGAGAAACACTCGAAGTCTAGGAAAGTTTTTTTTTTTTTTTAAATAAGACGATATTTTTCAATTTTTTTCCCGGTTATCTTTTTAATTACAGTTTATCGCTTAAAAAATTAGATGATAAGAAACTTTGAGAAAGTTTTATGACTTCTGAAATTAAAATATTTCTGTATCATATTTAGCATTATCACACCACTGTACTTACGTTTCTTGAAATTGTTCAGAACTTGGAACGTTTCTCAAGACCGATCGTTAAAAAACAGACATTTTTATTGTCTATCGAATGGTACACTTTTTTTTTCTTCATACCTAAACAAAGTTATTGAATTTTAAAATAAGCATTACATCTTAGGACAGCCCCCGCTATGACCAACGGGTCTAAATAAGTTTAGCGTATTTGACATTAACCCATGACCTATGAGGGTATTATTCTTCTTAAAATATAAATAAATATTTGGTTTCATACCCATCATTTTATACACCAAATAGGTAATTCTACTCCATACAGGAAGATACTTTTCCGCTTAAGGAACTAACTTAAGAAGATGGAAGCCTAGAGCCACAAGAAGATAATTTCATACTTAAATTCAAGTAACACAATCACAACCTACACCTTTTCACTTATAAAAGCATTACTAGGGAAGTAGGGATTAAAGGTCGCAGTTCAATTTTACAAAGAAACAGACAAATAACACACAGAAGACAGATAATATTATGATAGCTAGCAACTGAATGGAATTGAGCTTTCATGCTTCACAAGAAACCATAAGAACAGGGAACTAAAGCATATGGTTTGTGAATTGGTCTTATAGAGAAGAAGATAAACGCCAAATTGTTGAAGGTAGGAGTAAAGTTCCATGTAGGATGGAGTCGGTGATTTACGTCGTGATGTTGACTGAGACTGGGAACATTATATGACATCAACTTGATGAAATTCTCTAATTATTACATTATACCATTGAAAAAGAAAGGACGGCTAATTCTTTGCATAACTTGATCCTACACTATCAAGTAAACATAATAATGTAACAGTATCTATTTCACTTTCTGTTAATAACATCAACTAATCCTACCCTCAACTTTCCATTAGCTCGGGTTTTTTTCTTCGAAAAACGTAATCATGAATATTGTACGTGTTTCCTAGTTCTAAGCCTCCTTGCTGTCTTTTCTCCTACAATAATTTTAAGAGCGATATTTTCTCATCTGTATCTAGTGATCAAAGTAACGCATCTTATAAAAAAAATTGAATTCTCCTGTACCTATGTTCATTATAATATTCATTCATTGATTCAAACGATCTAACAAGTAAGTAAGTAAGTAAGCGCTTAAGTCACGTTTCTTTGTGTATTTTACTAATGAATGAAATATTAGTATATCTACGGGATCTTTTATGAAGCTAATATTGTACAAAAAGCTGCCATTCCAATTAGGGACTTTTGGGCTCTAAAGACTTCCATGCTTCTTTAGCAACCTGGAATAACTTATCAATTCATAATTAAAAGGACTTAGCGTGATTAGCTCTCATAATAATCCCATGAAAAGCAGGGAGCTTATCACCATCAAAAAGGATTTTATCGTAGTACTCAACTCAACTCTATTCACATTTTTACCCTTCTTTTCTCATATGCAATCATAATATCATTAATATTTCATCATCATCAATATAACATGCAGGGATGTATTGTAGTAACACAATTTTTTCCCCGTTTTACTGAAAATCCAGGCAGGATTTTTTTTATGAGAAAGTCTTTAATTTGTAATCAAAAATAGAGTTAAAACTGTATTAAATAGCCAAAAATTCAATTCTAAGTATTGTTTAACTAGAAAAAGTTGACAATCTTTACATAAAATGTTTTACATCTATCGTACACTTACCATAGTTGTCGACAGTAGTAGTGTGCTCATACAGATCTTACATGTAAGAGAAAGTCAGGAGGAAAGCAAATATAAATAAATTTTGCCTCAAGATCCAGTTTCAAGGGTTTATACAAAGTAATCAAGCTTGTTGAAATCGTAACAAGGTTACAAGGATAGGAAAACAGAAAATAGATCTGGCATTTATTATTATGGATGGGACTCGAGGCGAATATTTTTACCCAGACTTAATATCCCTTTAAATGCACAACCTTTTATTGCATTTATGATATATACGCTACAGTCCGTTAAGATTTTCCTAAAGATTTAACTTTTACTATGCCGTTTTAGCTCCTAGGACTTTTTAAACGTCCGGAAAAAATTTCGGAATTTGCCTAATTAGCTTAGGCTATTTTAAATTTTAAGCATAAACTAATATTTGATCTACTGTTCTTCACTGTATTACTGAAGCCTTAACTCGTCCCGAAATTAAACTGGGCTGTAACATATACATAGGGTGATTTAATAAATTCCTAATAAAATTTTCTAGTCTTTTATAACCGATTCAAAATGTCAGGAGTTATAGCTATGCTAATGCTTTCCAGTAAATAAAGAGGTTTCGAAAAAATTCAGTTTATGCAAATAATCTAAAATACTCAACAAGCAGTTACATCAGATTTTAAAAGTTTCATTTACTCCTTAAGGAGGAAGGCGGAGTTAAAAATAAGTTGTCCTTTAAATATCCATCTACTTAAATGTAACTTCCTTTTACCTTGTACTTTCTTGCTATTTTGTATGTATAAAATAATTACATTTTTATAATAGAATTTACTTACAGAAATTGTCAGTATCCTAGGCGTGTGTACTCCAAGAACTTTCTTTGTATGTAAGGACGTCCAAGTAAAGATAAAAATGACAAGTTTGACAGTTACGAAAGTGAAATACATGTCGCAACTATATAGCTTTGCCTACTCAATTTTCATAACTATTTGCTAAAGGAAACTGACGTAATGTAAACTCATTTAAGTCGAAAATGAAATGTCCGATAAGATAAGGAAATCGTTTTGTTCATCCCTATTCCATACCATCATCATTATCCACTCCCACCTTGTACTTAATTTTGTGCCAATTTGTTATTTCTTTGACACTAACGATATGCTACGCAGTATGACAACACACACACTAGTTAAAACTTTCATAATTTACTGGAAGGACAATGTCTAAGATGCCTCATGGTTTAGGGTTTAGGCTGAATCTCATCCTCTTTACCAGTACCAAATAGCTTTTGAACATAAATGGTAAAATGAGGTGAAACAAAAAAGGATATAATAAAATTAATTCTTAGTGCTGAATCACTCATAATGTTTTTTCAGGGCTTTGTTCTACACTCGAGCAAGTAACTAATTACAATGGATGCTTCTTTAGTAGTTTAATTAGACTAGTATATAGAAGCAGAAAATAATTTTTTCTGTATTACTTCTAAATGATAAACGTTTTTAATCTTACGCATAGTTAAAAATTGTTTATTTCATGATTTTTTACTCTTATTGCATTCAACAAGTAAAATCATTTGATTACAAATGCTGTTTTCATCGTCGGAGATGGTAATGATGTTTATCTTCTAAAACGTTACCCTTACTCAATAAAATTAGAACAGTTTTAAACAAGTCCCTTGGTTCATGCTAAAAGCTATACTTTTAAAACGTGCTTATCAAATACATCTTAGTTACTTACTCAGTAATGAATGAGTAATTAAGTTGTGCATGCTTCGGTAGAACTAATAAGAAAATGCATTTTTATGTACTCATATGAGTGACATCAATGCCGTATTACATCGAATGACCTTATTATTGCGAAATAGTATTTATTAATGTTTAATTTGTAGGTATCAATCCTCTCATTACGGCCAGACCAGGAAGGAAAAGCCTTCAAATTAAATTATTAACAAAAGAGATCTGTACAAAATACCCCTTTTGTGGTAGATCAACTAACAAGCAATGAAATATTTGTTAAAAAATATAAAAGATTAAAAAGAAGTTCGTTCAACAACTTTCAAATGGAAATTTATTAAGGATTAGGCTAAAAGTTAAGTTGCATTGATCCTTTTTAAAATCATAAGTACGTCAAAGAGCAATTGACTTTAGGTTAAAAGGAGTTATGATCCCTACCTTAAAGCTATTTAATACCTTGTTATAAAACATTGTTAAAAGTTATTTTCAACAACTTACCGTTTAGTTGTGAGTCTTTTGTAAAACTTGAAGCTTTGGTAGTACTTTCAGTGCCAAGCCACTTCTTCTTTTCAAAGGAAATCCTACGAAAGCGGTAGTAATTGAGATGATACTTAGGGATAGAAATATCGACAAGTGAAATGATGATGATGATGATTGAAGTAATCCTTTCACTACTTGATAAATCATTCCTGTCCTTCTACATACTATTTTACATGCATATTCCCTACTCCGTTCCCAGCAATTTATTTCCCTTTTCTTCACCGTTTTCTTGATACCAGTTTGTCAGTTAGGGCTTGATTTTGGTAAATTGTTATTTTTTATCAAGTGCCTTGACCTTAATAACTTATTTCCAGCTGTAAGACGTGACTGGTTTGACTTAAGACGGGATGATGACACTCATCAAGAGGATAATGGTGAAATAATAAGTAAGTAAAAGTAAGGCCGGAAGCTTCTTTAACTTTTCCCGAGCCCAGAAGAATTAAGTTGATCAGAGTACTCCAACCCACCACGACCACTTCTTAAGTTTTAGTACCAATGATTAGAGCTTAATTGAAGTTGCAAGGAGTAGGAGCAGTAGTACTTAAGTTTTACTTTCTTATGACAATGAGACAATCATCAGTTTGTAATACTAGTAATATAATTACTCTACTTGTTATGTAAACTACTTGTAATAATGATAATAATAACAGTTTATGACAGCTAGAGTTTACATATATGTTTATAGTTATATGTAAAGCTTTTAGGGTAATAAATTTCAAACTTAACTTTCTGAACTTTCTCTAAACTTTCACCTGTCTCTTTTAAGTCTTGTATATTGAGTAAATGCCATGGGTGGATTTTATTTTCATGTTTCCTTCAAGTTTAGTTCACCTCACCACAAGTAAATGTCAAGGGTAGAACCGTTTAAATAACTTTCAAAGAAGGAAGAAAATGTTCCATACCTTGTTCATTTTCCCCCTAGTGTTCCTTTCCTTTTAATTTTTATAATGTAAATACTCTTCACCCTTAGACTCTCTTTTAATGTTTCACTGCTTCATAAATATTTTTTTGTTTGTTTTACTAATTATAACAATTTATCAATTTATATACTCATCTATCTTAACTTATCTTTATTCTTTACTCTATTTCAACTTACACACTACGGACGTTTTAAATTTCCTTAATGTCTAAAACAACCCTTAGTTTTATAAACAAGTTTTTAGAATACATTCAAGGAGAACAATTTATAATAACAATATAATAGTTTCCTATGTATCACAGTAATGTATCAAGTAGAGCCTTATCAATTTGTTCCTCCAGTAAATTTTAAATTTGACTAAATTCTATTTTATATTATGTTATAACCAAATTCGATTTTTATATCCTAAGTTGAAGAGTTTTTCTTATAAGTTCTTAAGTAGCCAAGGGGTAGGTATGCTTAACGCACATTTAATATCCAGAGTGTATGAGAGGTTTTGATTTATAGAAATACAACGGAGGTTTTAATATGTCAGGAAGAGTAGCAAAGCAGCACTGAGAGTTTGAATCTGAAGGAGTTTGGGTTTTATACCTTGGGTAGATTGAAGAAGACTCACTTGAGCCTTGTCCTATCGGGTATAATATTATTATTGTATTTTATCTTCTACCATAGTACCTCCCAACTTCCAAATTGCTCTGAATAGTTCAGCGCAGCGGTGGATGGCTATTGTATTGGTTTTGACATGAGTTACCACCAACAGTATACTTTAGATTTTACTTTGAATACATGAAAGTTTTATGAGTTCATAAAAAGTAATCAAAACTCATTCATCAGAGAATAATGATTATAAGGTTGTGTATTTACTCGTGTACATTTTGGGTTTTATAATAATAATAATAACACGTTTTATCGTAGATAGTTAAGAAAGATTTCAAGTCATCTAAGAAGATCTTTTGAAAGGTAAATTTTCTCCAGTTCCATATTATTCTTTTCTCTTCAATCTCCATCATTTCTCGTCTCAATCTGCATTTTTTCTCTCTTCTACCTCTCACACGTCTCTTCCTAGTTGATGAGGAAGAAGGAACTGGGAAATAAATTGAGATTTGAGATGCGGAAACCAAATTAAGCCTTTTGTTGGATTCCCGTTAAACCCCTTTCTTGAGTAAATAGTTTATCTTTCTTAAGGATTGGGGTGGATTTACTGGAGATCCTTGGGATGATGACATACAGTCATCAAAAATCTCAACTGTTCAATTCCATTGTACACGTAAAGCGATGACAACTTCTTTTCGATTGCTTTTTCTTCAATCCTTCGTTTAGTCTTCAACCATCCGTTATCGAGTTGCCGGTACAAGTGTATATAAAATGATTTGAAATGATCATTTTATTCCTATCTTTTTAGGTCGTTCCTTTGTGTGGCTGAACTGGATTTTATAATTGAGGGGAGTTGGAAGCTTAAATGGGTAATAAATTGGGTTTGTATGAGTGATCAAACATAAAAGATCAATCCAGGTCTGAAGTTATAAAGGCGAAAGGGTAGGCAGGAGTAGACAGTAACCAGAGAGAAATGTAGTAGACCTTAGGAATAGAGGCATAGGTAGTGGATTGATTTTAAGTAGGTATAATTAGGTATCTTGATTCTTCCTCTTGTTGCATCATTAAAGTACAAATTGTATTCAAGTTATGGGATGGAATATGAAAAGAAATTTTTATTGAAAAGTCCAGCAACTTTTTCCATTAGAAATTAATTTAGCTAATAAAATTCTCTCGGGTGGTTCTACTGTGGAAGAGTAATATATTATGGTGAATAGGGTGATACTTGATTCTTGAACAGGAGGCAGAAATGTTGAAATAAGTCTGAAGTGATGGAGAACAGGAGGAGATCACTTTTTTAAGACTAATAAGTTGACTGATCAAAGGCTTTTCATTCCAATGTAAATTGAAGTGGTCTGAAGAAAATGACACTCTTGGATAATCAAATTACGTTATGTGGGAACACAAAAGTAGAGAGAGTAGGTTGGAAATTGCCTTCGTTATAATGATTGATAATGCTTAGATAAATCTTTCATTGTTATAAATTTAGTGTCAATGTAAATTGCAATTACTGGGTGGAAACCACATACATTTAACACTTTTTTCATTTCTTTTCTTCCCATCGACTACATCAATTGTCAACTGATTCGTATTCTGTAACTGGCAATGCTTTTTACATAATCACGTTTCCTCGTGTTGAAACATTATAGGCAAAATTAGTACACTGGAAGGTGTGTGTGTCTTCATCATTATTATTGCTAATGATAGGAATATAAATGTTATACCATTGAAGACCTAAGGCCATGTAAATAATATTGGTTTCTCATTCTCATCCATCCACCTCTAACTTAGAATGCATAGATCACCAAAATGTAGGCAGCGTATTGTGTTTGACAATTATAATATTCCAGGAACATAAATTCAATACCCGTATTAAATAAAACTCTAGTGAACTTATTAAGATTGAATTATGAAGAAGCATAATTTGCTTCGTCAAGGCAAAGGCTACCAGCGAATTGACACTGATTAAAGGGTGATGATCAGACATTAGGCAATACCGTACATATAAATGTTATGCAAATAAATTGTTGCATATTGATCATTATAAAATTAATCACACACATATATATAACATACAATTAGCATTATATAAAACACAAGAATTCTCGGATCAGTTTAATTGCTTTTGTAATTATTCCTAGCTAAATTCACATCACTATATAAAGTTACTACTTAATTTATAGTAGTGTGGTAATAATAGTAACCTTAAAAGTTGATCAGTATTAGAAATGGAAAAATGATATTATGATATTTGTCCCCACAAAGACAATAAATCCAATAAAAATAACGTGATAATGATCTGCTGATGGGTTCTTTACGGCTTTTTTAATATGCAAAAACCATTTACTAGGTATTTATGCATATGTATTTGTATATGATACAAATATGATTGTATAATTTTTATGTGCTTTAAACTTTGAATAACGAGAGTGAAGAGAGTCTACTTCTTATTAGTTTAAGGTAGAAGCTCAGAAGACTTTTAAAAGCTAAATCCATTTTGTCTTTTATAGTTAAGTAGTAAGTAAGTAAGTAGCTTTTCTTTTTTAGTCCAGTCCAAATAGGACCGATAGTACGAGACAGAGAAGAGTGATCTGAAGATACTGATACTAAAAATGCATTCTTACATTTTGGTGTTGTATTGCTTGATGAAGATGAGGGTTATTCTTCGTATTATAATCAGTAGTGGTGTTTAAAGATAGTAAAAACATGATGATCAGTAATAGCAGCGTAGCGTCTAGCATATAGAATAAAGTAGTTAATATAAAGTTAAAGTAGGAGAAAAGGGAAGAGTTGACGATGGTCGTGGTGATGGTGGTGATGATGATGATTCTTCGAAAGATCTTCTTGTATGTATCCTGAATCTGAATAACCCATAACGTGTCATGATGAGATGAGGATGATTCCGTGTTGTTTGGTCATAGAATCTTTGATTTGGCTACCAATTCTTTCGAATGGAATGAATATCTCTGTATGACTATAGTGTCTCCAAAGTTTATACACTTCGGAGTTGGTCCTTCTCCTGATACTTTACTTTACTTTGGAGTGAGTGTATGTGACTTGCTTAAATTTTCGGGCAGATAGATGATACAAAAACTCTTCTACAGCTCCAAAAGAGATTTCCAAAGTTAAGTTTACATATAGGTCGTAGTAAAAAATAGTATGCGATGGAACGGAAGGATGTAATATTTATATTATTACGTTAGTAAAAGACCTTTCTCTAGTAAAGTAGATCATGATGTTGATCTCTGTATATGAAGAGAATCATCTATAGATTCAAAAAAAGAGTTGTTCTTCTGGTACAGCATTTTACCGTAGAGTCAACAGTATTTGACGTTGAGGACGACGACGATGTAGTAATAGTAGTAGTAGTATTAGTTGTGGAAGAAGGGTTAGACAGTGGTATTTCTAATCGCGTAGTGTTGCTCTATATAAGTTTTTCAGTACACCGATACCAGTTAAATAGGGAAATGGGCTTTAGTAGTACAACTTATTTAGTTAGTGCTTATAGGGAAATTAGAGAGCATCTGAGAGAGCATGAATGATAGTGGTGATGTCTTAAATATTTCAAAATTCATATATTATACAGAGATCAAGGAGAAGAATATAGATGTATTTTAGTTAGTTATTATAGATGTGGTGTACATTTGTATATTATGCATAGAAGTATAGTTAGCAAATGTTACAAAATAGATGAGTAGATGAATTCTCTGTGAACAGTTTGCTTTTAGTTTTGCTCACTTTTGGCAGATTATCTTGGAAGATGAGCATGAGATGAAATCCATGCATTTTCCCGTGGTAGAAATTTTGTTTATAAGCCGAGGTATTATAACTAGATGTATACGTATTTAATTATGTATCTAAACTGAATCTTCTCTAATGATAAGGATTTCAGTTGGGGTTTACTTACACAGTGTTTGAAGTGTAGGAGCAGTTTTGCAACTAATTGACTTGCATAATTAAGTTTTTAAAATTTATTCCTGCATATTTGTCTCTGTCCTCTCTACGCATTGTGTACCGTGTAGATACTTGTCTTTTCAATTAATCTTTTGTAAGTAAGTTCTCTACTGAAAATAATATTTTCATGTAGGAAACTCAAACCAAGAGAGCTTTAATAATTAGACTTGAATTTGATTTTGAATACATTAAAGTTCCCTAAAAGAACAGGAGAGAGATGTAATGAAAATCTAATGATAGAATAGAGGAAGAATGAATTACAGAGGGACAGAGATAGAGATAGAGAAGGAACTAAAGGGTAAGTCAGCCGCTGACTGAACTCATCATCATCGTGTCATGAGGATTGGAAAAAAAGGGTTCTTCATCCAGCTTGAAATTATTGGGAACGCAAAGTCAAGGCAAAGCAACGGTACGGACCGACCGAACCGACTAACCCACCGAAGCCAGTAGGGTCTCGGATATATACAAGTTTAGATTCAATTCTAGAGATGTGTTCAATAATATTCCCTAGCTGTGTTCATTAACACCAAGCCGAATCAAAAAAGATTGTTCGGTTATGGTTATGATACTTCCAAATGGGAGGTTGCCCTTTAACCACATTCCCCTATTCCCACTTGCCAGGATTTTATAGAAACACTTAAAATTCTAGAGTCTACCATTTATAACATAACATCCAGTTAGGACTTGTCCCTTAGACTATAATAGGAAAAAATGGCTCTTATCAGTTCTATCGTGACCTGTACAACATAAGCACATCATTCCCAATTTGTTAAAAGTTATTAAGAAAGATAGTATGTATTTATTTGATACCGAATTTACACAAAGATCGGTGTTTCTCGGAGAAGTAATAATATTCACACCTAAAAAAGCTTTAAAAGTCAGTGCCACCAACAGAGTAAGGGGATACTCTTGTTGGAAAGCCCAGCTGAAGAATTGCAAAGGGATCCATCCGGCACTTGTGTGGCATCGTAGGAGTGTATATCAAAATCAGCAGCAGTTGTAGGCACCTAAGTGGGTTCCAAAGAAGGGAAAAGAAAAGCGTAGTCAGTAAAAGGTTCTTGTAAACTAAAATAGTAGAAGTGGTTTCCACTGGACTTATTCGGGGCCTGTGACAATATAAAAAAGACCTTTGTCTTCTTACACCCAGTTAAATCTATATAGAGCAAATTCTTTGTAAAACCTTCCCTTCTTCTCTGGCCAACTTCTGGTTACGAATTTTGGCCCATCGGAGTTTTAGGTAGTTTGCCGGGTATAACGGAAGTCATGGAAGAATAGTTTTTTAGGGCTTAGAAGGCGAATTGAGTAACGCTTATTACTTAGCCTAGGAGATGATATAACTTAAAAAACAAGTTGAGAGATAAATGTACTCTTGTAAGAGCATATAGGAGGAAATGGGATGGGAAGAACGGGAATTGCTGGAAGGATGAGATCGTCCAAAGATTTAGGAGAAAACAAGTCCAAGAAGACGCATACGCAGAATTTTCCCTAAAACCTAAAGTTCTTCTGAAGAATTTTCTATTGAAACTTGTGATCTGATTTCAAACTGCTTTTTTAGGTTTATAAGAAACTGGAAGAAGCAGTAAGAATCTAATCTTAAGTAAGAAGATTTGAAAAGAAGAAAGTACCTATGCTTGGTGGATAGGGTGAAGATGTCCATTTGGATCTTTTCTCCTTCATTTTTGCGTCCGTCTGTTTATTCTTCTAGGCACACTACTACTGTCGGCTTTTTTATTACCCTTTTCTTCCCATATCCGACAGAGTTGAGTGGTCTCACATTTTATTTTATAGCACATGCATCCATTTCTCTCTTGTAGAATCTTTCCATTCTTTCCATCCACCTATTATGCATATGATATACTTGTACTCTTCGTATTGTATTCGTATTATATTTGGCTTTTTACCGATCTAGTTCCATTATCAAATCGCATGGAAAAACATGTGGCTTTTTTCCTTTCATTAAGGTCTACGACGTTGGCGATAAAAAATGAATAGCACAAGACAAACACATACCTAATATATAATAGATGGACAGAAGCATGCATCCAGCTGCTGATCTCCTTCCTCTATAGCTAATATTTTATATGCTTTCATTTTAAAAACTTGTAAAGAAAGCTTTGCGTTCCTACTAGAACGGAAGTACAATTAAGATAGATAGGCCAAGCAGGTAGAGTAGTGTTAGTGTGAATGGTCCAAGTTTGTGGTATAAATGTATGTACAAGCCAAATAAATGTAGCTTCTATAAAGGAAAAAAAAAACAACCATAGACATTGACATCACCTCATCGTCTTCTACTCTAGGAAAAATCATGGTATCAAATTCATTGATGTATCTTGTAAGAAGAATTTAATGGGTGTCTTCAATTTTGTCAACAAGTCCTTCTCCTTTTAATATCTCTGAAAGATTTCTATGGACAGTGTTACACAAGTCGCAGTATCAAGAATGGCGAGATGGAATTTTAACAAAAACAAGACGGAGAAAACTTCATCTCCAAGCAGGCAGGTGAGCTAGAGGTGAGATGACGTTAAAGAAAGAGCAAAAATAGAAATCTCCTACGGACGTGGACAAACTACGGATGTGAGGCCTTTGGATAATGTATTTCACGCCACAAAGTGAAATATGATACTTGACTTGACTGATTACAAATACCTACTACGCCTTGTCCACACACATTACATATAGATTTATATGACACAAACAACATTTACCACAAAATACCAAAAATAATATCACACTTGGGTTCCCGTCACGCTACCAATACACAGTACGACACAATGAATTATTTGCTAATGGAAATTTCTAGATTTCGTCAGAATATTAAACAAAAGGGAAAGTTGAGAAATAATTTGGCTCAAAGCAAGCAGCGTGTAGATTTCCAAGCCTTCAGGTTTCAATAAAAAACCTCGTCAAAAGGAAAACAATTATGAAAACATGCTTTCTTTTTCATTTTTAGGGGCTCATTGAAATTGAAAAATATGTAGATTTTATTTCAAAATTTCTTTTCAATTTGTTAAAGCCCAATTTAGGTTGGGGTTTCATAAATAAACAGGTGGCCAGGTGAAACACGTATGTGTGTGGGCTTTTCTTCGAATTAATCCTTTGTACCTTTGAAGTTTAGTACTTTGAGTACTTTCTTTGCCAGCTTCCTTTAAACTTCCTACAAACCAAAACTGGTATACTAGTGAAGGGGTTTCAGCCAAAAAGGATATTTTACAACGTGATATCATGAAACTCGACACTTGGTTCTTATTATTACAACTTGACACTTTTCTTTTCCATTACATCTGAAAACTAATTAACTTGTGAGTAAAACAAAAACATAGGACTTTGTAGATTCACTACACAGGTTTCTTTTACGCTTCAATCTTCACCATATTATTTTGAAGGGGACCAAAAATTTGTCCAATAAACTGCTTTTATATAATAACTCTTCTCCATTTTTACCGAAAACAAACTTCGATTAAAAATAATAGGTGTACAAAGTCACCTAACTGGGACGACGCTTATTTTGCAAAATCACCTCACCAGCAAATAGTTGTGTATTTATAGCTGAAGAATAATGTGATGTTGGAACAGATAATTTAACAACTAAAAATCCATGACGGTTTGATTCAGTCTAGCAAGCAATAATTTAGTTCGATTCTACGAACCACATCGTTTACAAAATCTCTTATTAAATTTGCATCAAAGAATGATCCACTCCTACTGAAAGCTTATCTAATTTGATCAAATTAGAATGCTCTCTCTGTCTCATGCTAAGGATTCGGGATAGTCTGAGCCTTAGCCCCGTTTTGAAGTGGGCGTTATGTCTCTTGTCTTTTGTATCCATCTTATAAATTACGTCTATGGACTCCGATAATCGGATTTCACTCTTTTTAGTCTTTTAGATCTGTATGGAAAGTCTGGTTAAGATGACACAAACACAGCTCAAATTTTTGATTCTGCTTGTCATAATCGTATTCAAAACTAACCTACGTGTGTTAAGTAATCTGCTATTGAAGTAGTTTGAATTCTCTTTGTGAAGATGTTTTCTTGGCTTACGTCTACTTCTGGGGAAATAATCATTTTTATCCACGTACTTCAACCACACTTTTGAGAATGAAAGAGAAAGCATCAAAGGAGCAGTTTTACTAACTGATTATTTCATAGGTTGTTATTATTGTCAATCTAATATTTGAATGACGACAATACGTGCATATTTATTTGATAGTTGACTATGGAGTTTTCCTTTAAATATGATTACAGAGTGTGCTTTCTAAAATGTGAGTTATGGAATAATACCAAATTTAATTTTCTTAAGAGCAAAAAAATTGTTTATTACAGGTTGTTTTTAGATATAATATCACAAAATAACTACAGAATAGGGCTTATTGGGCAAACATAATGTGTCTCCGGAACCATATTATAAGTCACTTCAGTAGATTAGACAAAATCGGTAAAGTACCTAAAGTCTCAAGAAGTTTCAACATAGCTAAAATGTTTGTACCAGGGCGAATAGTCTAACATTAAATTAATTAGGTTCTCTTGTTGAAAACAAAATTAAGCTCCTTTCAGCTACACATATCCTTCTACCAAAATGAGTTTCGGGCTGAATGTTAAATCAAAAATACGAAAAATATATCAATAAAGAATAAGAAAAGCAAGATTATTTTTACAAAAATAAACTTATTACATATACTTTCAACCATTTTCATCAATTTTTATTTAAATTCCCTGAATTCATGTACATTTCCCATTCCGAAAGAATTTTTTTTTCATTTTCAATTTTTTTCATCCTAGTATTTTAGCTTTTTATATTAAAAAAAGTCTTAAACAAGAGCAAGGGCTGACCAGTTTGGAAAAAGTTGCGACCTAAATAGATTGTCATATACGAAATACGAGCACGTGTTTTCTACTTTTGCGAGTTGTCGGTAATTCCATGAATAATGACAATGATAAGAGAAAAAATGGTAAGAGTCGCAGGTGATTTAACCAAGAGTTTTTTCTACAAGCCCACTTTTACAGTCAAATGTTTCTTATTTTAGTGACCAGTGAAAGCGATAAGATTTTAGACCTGAGCTAGTACAAATTTCTAGGATTAAATTTTTACTCTTTTTGTTGTTTTGTCATTCAGGGTAATATCTCCTATGACATTTGCTTCAGCAGCTGTCAAGTAAAAGTAGAGATATAAATACAAATTCTTACAAAGTGTCATTTGTCAGGCTTTCACTCATCCTTTTTTTATTGCTGTTTTCTTCCATAGGCAAAACGGTTTTAGAAGATAAAGTTGGCTCCCTACTCCTAGTGAAAGCATCCATTCGGTGGAATGTTCGGACATTAGTATTTAAGCTTTTATTTTATTACCGTTTACCTCACGCACATTTTTTTCATTTATCTATACTTGCGAAATTTGCTTTAGCATTGTGTAACATTTCTCATTCCTTGCTTATAACATCACTCTCCCATTTCCTTTAAAAAGTGAAAGCCCGAGGTGAAATAGAATAGTCCATCCAGCCGTTTTTAACCTATTGTATTGTTTCATCCTATATTTATACCTCTTATAAATGCATATTAATAATTTGTATTTAACTTGACTTTGTCTCAAGTGAAATTGTAGTAAATGTTTTTTTTAAATCAGAGCAGTATTGTAGTTTTTTTAGTTTTTTAAAGCTGAAGACTCATTAAATTCCTGTTGAACAAAAGTTTTCAGGGCAGGGGTAATTTAAGTAATTTGATAGGATGAACGTTTTTCACAACCTCAAAAGCCCCGAAATATTTTACCTTCCCATAAGTACCCATGAAGGTGGTAATTTGCCCCTTACACTCCACAACCTACAGGAAATTTTCATTAGATAAAGTTGCAAAATAGTACTTGAGAATTGAGATATATTTTTATGAATACTCTTCCCTTCTTTGATTGGAAATTGCAATTTATTTTGCACTATCGAAACCTGAACATTTTACTAACTGAAAAGTCTTAAACAGTTGGCTTATTTCTTATCGAATAGTTTTATGGAATTTTCCTTCAAGAGAAATACAAACCACTCGGACTCGGAAGGCTAGGGGAAATTGACACAATATTTATCTAGGCATCTAGATTTTGTGTGGAATAAAGGGGTTGAACTGTTGAGTAACTAGTTATTTTCATAATTTCTGAATGCTACTGTTAACAAGTAAATCTACTGCTGAAAGTTAATCAGGGTTATTGTTACTATGCACTTACTTTCGTCTTTCTTTTATGGTTCTAAAATTTTGAGCTTGTTATACTTTTTGCAATTAATAGAATACTAAATGGCATTCTTGTATCCTATATTTTAACTCTGGGAATGGGGCTTTTCTTTAGACATTTTTTTTTCACGCCATACGGAGACATTTATTCATGAACATAATTCAGAAGCAAAATTGTTTCCTAAACAGTTTAAAAACCTCAATAACCGTCTTTAGCATTACGTAGACGTCAGCATTCACCTAGGTGAAAATAGTCTAGAACAATTTTTTTCTTTCCAACTCATCATGCTTGAGAATGAAATTCCAAACGTTGCTTTTATAATGGAAACACATCAGTATTTGAGAAGATATTTTCAATGAACTTGAATGACATTTTGACTTTTCAATTAGTTTTGTAAAACGACAAGCTACTGTAACGTTTGAAACCAATTGGTACAAATGAACAACTAAGACAAGTTTGTTATCTATTTTCAGTGGCATTTATTCATTCTTGTCTTCTGAATTAATTAGTCACTCTGACTTATATTTGGGAAACACTTAAACTATTCCTAGTGTAAATTAACTAACTGTTTCTATTTGTAAGGTGATCATTTTTTCTCCGATGACATACAGCATTATATTGAAATTTTTTTCAATTATCTAGTGGTTCCCAATAAGGCCCATCTTTTTGTTCTTCTTGATCTACATCATGAATATAGATAGAAAGTTCTCGAAATAATTTAATTACTTTTTTTTACCAAATCTGCAGTAGTAAAGTAGTAATAATGCCCGTTCGTTATATAAAAAGTACCCTTCAAATTCCAGCCAAATGACCTTTAAAAAACGAAGTTTCAGTTTTCAATAACCTGTAATACTACCCGTAATTCCTAATTGAATTTTAAATAAATACATAGGTAGCTTAAAAGAATTTGGACTATTTCATTATTTAGCATTCATAATCATAACATATCTATGGGAAGGTCCAAATTCTTAGCTAAACGGCTAAATTCCATAACTTGGGTTAACAGTTTCATAGTTTTTCTTAGACCCAGTTTTTGATTTTTGCAACCGATCATGTAGAATGTAAGCAAACAGAAACGTTAAGCCTACAAAGTTAATGTGAGATTGGTCAGCGCTCCTTTTACGTTTCACATAAATTATTGCTGATTTAATGGAGTTTCAACACTATAAGATGTAGATTGATTTTAGTTTGTTTCCAACCAGCTGAGAAATGATTAGTTTTCGTGATGATATGGTTGAAATTGTGATAATAGTTTTATTCCAAGCATTCGAAAGATAATCCAACTTTGCTAATGAGGGCCCAAAAATTTACATAGAAAAACTTTAAAGCAGGGTTCCGGGTTTTCACACCCTGTCCCGGGCTCCCGAATATGTCCCGGTCTCTTGTGAGCGTCCGGTTTTAATTGAAGTTTTCAAACCATACTGACTTAAAAAATATTAACAACAAAACCTTCTATTCAGGCGAACAGGTGTGTTATCATTGCATACTATTAGTAGATATTTTTGCCCCTAGTATATTATGACTAGATTTTATGACTTAATTTCTAATATACCACGGACATATCATGCTTTTTATGTAAAACAGTTCTTCTAGGGTTACAACAGTACTTTTTTGTCCTAAAAACGTTATTTTAATGCTATAAAGGAGTTTGTTTTATGTAGCACGCTGCCGGTGTTCGTACAGGTTTTGCACTCTCGTTCTAACTTTCTGCGCACTAATGGGTCAGCTTCTTTTACGAAATTTAAATTCAAATGCCCTTTTTCGGAATCGAATCCACTCTCAAAATGCAGGTCTGTTTTAAAAATGCAGGATGCATGCAGGTGTGAAGCTTCGACCCTTCAAATGCAGGAGAGTCCTGTCCAATGCAGGTGGTATGGTCAACTTAACTATAATTATAATTTCTTACTGTGATGGAAACTATCATTATTATATTATTGTGAGGGGTTTTTCTAAGAGTCCCTCAACGATTCTTGTGAACGCAAATGATTGCTTGCAAAGGCGAAATCTGAGATGATTATAAATTTCACCATAACCCATGAATAACGTTCGAGCTATTGAAGCTTATGCAGGTGTTGATGGTAAGCGATGGATAGCAAAGGCTTTTTATGCAAATGAATGATAAATGCTATTTTGAAATGCTGAATGAATTATACCATGAATTTCTAATTATGAATTTGCTTGCTTTCAAATGCTTATATATGAGAGAATATTCTTTTGTGATAATATATTCTTAGATGAGAATGATTGTCATTCTATTATGATGCATATTATTTAGAACTTCGAATGAAAAGTCACAAAATGAGACTTAACATTACTAGATGAGAAAACATAAAGATTGGATTCGGGAATATTTCCATACAAAGTAAGGCTTTGTACTCTTATTTAGAGCTGTGACTGCTTCAATCAAAATTTATGGGCAACAACAACAAAACAATAGAAATTTGCGTCATAGAGCCGTTAAGTACGTACATTGTTTACTTTAGTATTCCATTAACGGATCAGAAAGTATTTTTCCCTTGACATAGAAGTGGCTAACACGGGCGAAAATATTTTCATCCCTTCACTCATGTTTGTCAGATTATTAATTGGATGCTCAACCTACGAATCTCAAGAGACTGGTTCCCACATCTTCTACCAAAGACTAAAACTCATTGCTTATACAATCATTACATGCAAAACATACACTGTTTGAGTGATTTTACATAAGTAAGGATAACCTAAAAAAGCAAGTGATCTCGTCTTTGTAAAATAAGAATATGGTAATAGTGGTTTTTTATGAAGTAATAAAACTCCTAGGCAAATAAAATTTGAAAAATATTGTGATGTGATGTACGTAAATAAAACAAATTTGCATATTGAAAACGATTTTAATATTGTATTCGAATTCCATATGTTTTTTATCAAAATAGCTTAAATATCAAATTATAAATTTTAATAGATAGTCAAAAATAACTTGTACGTAAGACACACTAAATTATAGGCATGTTCTTATATTAATTTCTAAACAATAAATTTTTCTTCATAGAAATTCAATTCACGTAGTAGTATTATATCGTAAAATTCGATCTTGGAAATAAGTAGGTAGATCATAATTTTCATGAAATGTATTCAATACTCCATTGGAAAAATATCACTCATTGAGTTTGGGCAGCAGGAGCAGTAAGACACTGATGACCGCAACCAACAGGGCAATCCGGATGTTTGAGGAACCATTGACGCAGATGAGCGATATGACCTCCATGTCCACATCCTTGGCACCAAGACATTAGTCCTGCAACACTTACATGGCATACACCACATCTTGCAACGGTCTTCCGGCATCTTTTACAAACAAAAATAAAATTATTTAGATGAATGAAAAATCATAGGTTAAAACTGTTTACAATGGGAAATTCTTTCAAATTTCATTACTTATCACAGTAGTTTCCAGATTTCAGAGTTAAGGGCTTTCCGCATTTACCACAGCTTATCAAATAAGAGGTACTTTCTTGGGACATATGACCCAGTACACCAGAGTGTTTAATAACAGCAGCTGCGTAATGAAACATTCGGTTCCTTTGTAATAGGTCGACATAAGAGTAACACCAAGCCTCTAGCACCTTTTTTGCAACTGGTAGTTTGTGCACCTTGGATACAACAATCCACACACATACGGCAGTTTGAACATCCCCTAATTTTAAAATATTTAAAATACGTGCTCTAAAAAAATTTCAAATGAGAGAGTTTAAAGTACTGATTTCCGTTCAACTTGTTTTACCGTCTTTTGCATGATGCTCTAAAGCTTTTGTCAAGGGAATAGAGAAGTCGAAGGGTGGGACTGGTTCTATGCTTGCGATTCTAAGTTGGCTTGTCCTATTTTCAATAGCAACTGTTTCCACAGCTTCTTCTGCATCCCGTGAACTGCAATCTTCAAGATGTATTGGGGGTGAAGACCCTTCTCTGAGTTCATGTCGGTGTTGAAACGCTTCTGCAGGAAGAATGGGCCAGTCCTTGAAAACAAGCATTTTGATAACGTAAAACAATGCGTTTATGCAACATCGACAATTAACTTATCCAGAGTAACAAAAAATCACCTCTTGAACTTGGAAATCATAAGTTGGTAAAGCTGGCATGAACAAATTTTGAGTAACATGAAGCCCGGATGCGATTTCTGCCAGTAAATCTTGCTTTTCTGCTTCGGAATTTGAATTGTTATTGATTTCATCATCTGATAAGTTATGGTCTTCATGATCCTCTTTAGGAGGACTTGACATTATTGGGTCATTGTTTTTCTTAGGTTCAATCTGAGAATCTGAAGCCAATGTTTGGATAAACAATTCCGCCATTTTCCAACACAAAGCAGCCTAAATAAAGCATTGTCCAATCTAAATCTGTCTATTAATTCCAATTAAGGATAAGTAAATACATAGAAATGTTTATACCGCTGGCAAATTCGCGTCTAATGCAACCTGAGCATTTTTTTCGCACAGTTCCTGAGGATTCTTTCCGTTCAGCATGTACCTATTAAAACAATTGTTTTTCTTAGGCAGAAACAACAAATCTATCACAAAAAAACAATGTGTAAAACATACTTCTGGGCACATTCAACTTTGAAACCGTCACGCAGCAATCTGCTAACTTCATACGTAAAAAAGTGACTTTGAGCCATGTGGAACTGTTCCTCTAAAGACGCGGACTTCCGACTAATAATAAATTGTAAATTTCTTAAAGTCAGTTTGTAAAAAAATATTGAATAACCATCAAGATTCACAAAACTAAATTCAAACTTACTTAAAAATGGGAAATCTGTTAGGGATAACTGGATCAACTTGATAAGTAGTTACTGCCTGAGCAATTTCACCACCTCGAATATTTATGGCAAGTGCTTGAGGTATGGCTCTTGAAGCCGGACGATTCGCATCCCGAAATACGTGCTGCCAAACTGTACAGTCCTTTCCAATTTCAAATAAATAACGGCATATTACCTTCATTTTTATCAATCCTAAAAATCTAAGCATAATCTATATTCAACTGATGACTGAAGTTACCTTGGCCGTTGACAATAGAATGTGGGGGCTGCTCTTCCAAACGATTCCTGTAGCTACGTCCCTATGAGGGTGATAATAATGTTTAGCACATTCCTTGCACAACTACTGTATTTATAACACAAGATTTAAAAACCGACGAGGGTTATCTTTTCTATCCTTCAAACAGGGTTGGGGTCACAATCTTTAGGGGGACTTATTACATCAATGACAAATTGTTTGAACAAAATTCCCAAAACATTTGCATTTGTTAGTTGAATTACATGTATTTTCCCTGACAGGTTTCCATAGCATAATACTGCATGCGTACAAAATTAGGCCAATAAACTATTCAAATAATTTAGTTACGGAAGTTGCAATAACACACATGCAATAAGTATGCGTAAATATGTAGACATAAAAAAGTTTCGGTATTATTCCCTTATGGATGTATTCCTTATTGTTACAAACTTCTTTGCTGTGGGGATTTACTTAAAGATGCTAAGTTCGAGTGGGGCCCTAATTAACACACATTTATAGGGCATTGGGAAAATTTACAAAACAACCAAACATAGGGTACTGACTGCTTAAGTGCCCGGACAAATTTCTGCTTATGTGCAAGATATTTTTAACCACAGTCGGGTTAAAAATATTTTTGCCAGTTCGCTTACCCTATACAACTTTAATGCTCGTATAATACTAAAAGTCCCAAATTCTGATTAAGAAAACTTGGGAAAAGGCGACCCCAGACAGACCCCAGTAATACTTTGCTGCTTAAATTAAATTATAAATCCTCAACCACAATGTCTATTCGCAAACCGAGTTAATTTTTAATTTCGATTATGCAAGTAGGCGATCAGGCCATCATTTGAGGGTTGATAAAATCTAGAGATAATGGGCTGAATCTAACTCGTTTTGTCATGATACGATAGTCCGAATGTACAGAAAAATTGTTATCTAATACAACTACAATACAACCTATTCGAAATTTAATGATTCTGGGCACTAGTGATTTTTATTTATGCATCTTTTACCTCCGGTCACTAATCTTAAGTCATTAACGCAATTTTCGTGTAGGCAACGATTTTTTTCCAGGCACTTAACCAGTCAGTACCAAATATAGCTAACTACATACATAAACCGGTGAAGGGTTGTTACAGGGGCAAGACGGGACTTAATATTTTACATTTTACAGGGCTTATTCTTTTTAAACACTGTCTATATTTCTATTCTACATTAGTTTTGGTACTGGGATTTGTAATTCTATCACGTAGAAACTTTTTTTCGGTGTAGTAGCAAATAGTGAATTATACTTATGCTTTTCAAAAGTTGCGAAGGGCACAAATGGTCGTCGAACATCCCAGACACAGACACTAGCATCAACAACTAGAGAGGTGCTACCGATGTGATTTTTCCTCTGTGGTCTCCATTTAATCCTACCCACGGAAGCCACCGTTTGGATTGTGTGTTCAAGGGTTGCAACACTGAAAATAAATTATTTAAGGTCATATTATAGTTAACATATTGAGACTGCTACATACTAAAAACTTGACATTTTTTGTACTTCATATGAAAATCCGACTATTAAATAATTCCTCAGCATTACAGTCAACAGAGTAATATATCAGCCAGTCTGATATGTGATATCACAAATAGTTAATACTGCAAAAATTTGCAGTATTAAATAATGCGCCATTCACCGTAATTCCTGTTAAAGAACTCCATGTTAATGTTTCGAAAATATGAAACGGGTGAGGCTAAGTAAGTGTCATTGTTAAGGTCACCATCTCACCATCCGCCATGGTTGAGCAGGAATTGAAATATAACCCGGTTTTTACACCCTGTCCCGGCGTGCCGGCGTACAAACCATTCGGAATTTAAAACCCCGAAAAAATTACACTATCTGAGCAGGCAAACGCAAACGGGTAAGTTTTATTGAATACTATCAGAACAGAAGTATATTTTTCCCAATATACTATGATTGCTATATTACTATAAGATATATTATGATTGCTAATATGATACACATAGATATATTATGATTGCTAATACGATACATAGATTTACATATTATGATTCCTAATATGATACATAGATTTACATATTATGATTCATAATATGATACATAGATTTACATATTATGATTCCTAATATGATGCATAGATATATTATGATTCCTAATATGATACATAGATATATTATGATTCCTAATATGATACATAGATTTACATATTATGATTCCTAATATGATGCATAGATATATTATGATTCCTTATATGATACATAGATATATTATGATTCCTAACATAATAAATAGATATATTATGATTCCTAATATGATACATAGATATATTATGATTCGTAATATGATACATAGATTTACATATTATGATTCCTAATATGATGCATAGATATATTATTATTCCTAATATGATACATAGATATATTATGATTCCTAATATGATGCATAGATATTTTATGAT
>JAQGBU010000275.1:0-39907 GCA_034698605.1 Isotoma decorata
CACTACTTATTACATACCTTACTATAAGTGACATTAGCATTAGTAAATTTAAGAAATCATTTGTAATTTGAAATATTGTGATTGTAAAACCTGCGGGTACATCAATCTTGGTAATAAAACCCTATCTATCTATCTATCTATCTATCTATAGTGAAAGTTAACAATGGAAGTTTTAAATTATCATTTGCATCATAATTTAAGCCTACAGGTTAATTAAGTTTGCTTGACTTATGGTTCACCAGGATACATTTGATTTATATAATGAGGTTTCAAAATAATTAATTTCCATGTTTTTTCTGAATGTAATTTTGTAATCTAGGTAATTCTGTATTCTCAGGAAATACTTTGTTTTGAATATATAAGGGAATTAGGGGATGGAAATTAACTTTAAAATGTTATTGTTTTTCTGAAAATGAGATATTGATGAGATGAAACAGTAGAGATAGCTAAAAATGAAATAATTTCATTATCACATATCGAAATTAAGGTGTTAGATGATCCCAATTCACAAAATGCACTTTTTGTTGGCAAGATATGGCCGAACTTGGAATCGTTTGGTATCTGCTTGGTCTTAGTTGTTGATAATAAAAAAGGCAATTTATTCAATACTGGATTAATCATACGATCAAACATAATTGTGTAATTTTTGAGCCGAATCCTCGTGTCCAAAATCCTTCGAATATTGTTGTAGTCATTTGAATCAATAAAAATCGCCGACTTTTAAACACAAAACAAACTCATTTTTTGTTTTCGTAATTTTTTGCCTAGGCTAGGGATGTGAATTGTGTTGAAACTGCTTGAAAAATAGACATATGGAGATCATGAAAAGGGATGAGGAAAGATAACCGACACTTTGTCTCCCGACTCTGAAATCAGCTATGAGCAAAATGATGTATAATTTAACATGAAACTACAATTTAGAGCTTGCACAATCTAGTTATCACAACAGCAGATGGTCTTGGAATTCGACATTGACTATCTCCGTTCTAATTCTAGTGATTTTTTCATCCTTCTATACGAAAATTAGTTTAGATTTGATTGTCATTTGTGGAACACCATTTACTTTCCTTTAATTTACCTCTAAATTAGGAGAATCAAGGATTTTTTTAATTTACAAGAATCTACAATTCTTCATAAAGTTTGTTTCAAGGGGAAGCATTAAAAAAAGGGGAGCCAAAATGGGAAAGTCAACATCGACCAAAGTGGTCAATGACAATGGGGAAGTTCTTGTTATTCAAACAGAAGAAAGGTACCCACAAGGGACGGATATTTTAATGAGTAACGGGTTTCTAATAATTCTGCTAAATATGGTTTTTGGTCTTTTACCAACCACTTTATTCGGTTCGAGGTTGAAATATCTTCGATGTTCTGTTGCTCAGCTATACGCTGTAGCATTTGGAATTTGTATGACCATCCTGTCATGCTTCTTTTTATTTGCTACTATCGAGAATGACAAGGCAGATCAAATGTCACATAAAGATACAGCTATTACAGTCATGGTAATCATTCGTGTGGCTCATGTTGGTGGGTTTCTATTGCTTCTTATCCTTGGACACGGGGTTGCAAAAAAAATTCCTAAACTTTGGAATCAATTGGCAAAACTTGTCCAAATTTCGATAGTTGATGTTCACGGAAAAGAGTATCACAACATCAAGAAAATATCCTCCTTTGGAAGATGGTCTATTTTAGTTTATGTTGGCATCATGATTAGTTCTGAAGTCATTTTATACAAGTCTAAACTGGACGAAGTTCTGGGAACTTTCTACAGAGTATTTTATATAAATTATGCAGATCTTTCAGAGATCCAGAGCATGAGCATTGTGATTGGATTATTTATATGGCAGTTTTGTAGTTTTAGCCATGTTCTTGTAAGTATGTTTGTCGCATATCTTATTGTGACGATCAAGGTTTGTTTAAGGGCTACGAGTGAGCATCTCATGTGTATATTTGAAGAGGACACAAAATCCAATCTCTTAATGAAAAAGCGCCCCTTGGTCAAGATTGAGGAAGAGGGACATCAAGATGAAAAAGTGCTAATACAAAAGCTAAATAGAGTCAAAGACATCATGGTTGTCGCTGAGGATGTGACATCAAACTTAAGTAAAATCATGGGAGTTTCTTTAATAACTGAAACACTGATTTTAATCGCTAACTTGCTTGTTAATATGTTTTATCTGCTAATTGGAAAACCCGAGCCTGTGACGGAGATGAGACAAACAGAAGGTATTCCTGATTCACCTGAGTTTTCTCTTGATATTGCAATGCGGCTGAACGAAGCTTTGGTTCACTCGTACTTTTTTTTACGATTATGTTGGGTCAGTTCAGCTATGGTTAATGAGGTGAGCCTAGGCAGTCTTTAAAACTTTTGATTTTACCCTAAGTTAGAAAGAAGTATCGTTGAGTTTGTACCCAAAAGGAAAAACAAAAACTTTGGTAAAGCAATTGAAATAACACAAAAAAGAAAAATTCATGTATCTATATTTATTATCTTGCAGGCAAAACAACCTTTGCAGATTTTGAAAACGATCAATTTCGCTAAGTATTCAGGTAAAATTAAGGAAGCGCTTCAGGATTTGAAATCAGACTTGTCATCATCCTCTGTTACGTTGTCAGCCACAAATTATTTTCAAATAAACAAGTTTTTACTTACTTCAGTAAGCTTTAATTACCGTCAACCGTGGAGTAGTTTTATTTAATGAGACATTTTTATTGTGCTTAATTGCTTTTTTTAACTTTTGCAGGTGGCTTCTGCATTGACCACATACATAATTGTCCTGATCCAATTTAATCAGCAGGAACAGGCAAATAATCAAAAGTGATCGTCACTCATAATAATCTTACGAAAAAACCTCGCAAGCATTCACCAAAAACTTAAGTCTTTCTGCTGTACAGAAATATTTTATCATCAATTTGTAAACATAATAAGATAATTTAAATCAGTATTTCTGTAATATTACTTGAAAGAAATCTTGTATCATAATAGAATTAATTTAGCATTTAAGGTTGGTTTTCCGTTTATTTGGTTTTCTGAATTGGTCCATTCAGCAGGCGTTTCTGTTTTAGGATTCTCTTTCCTATATGGAGGACTTCTTATAAATAAATATCTTGTAACAAATAAATATACTATCTCTAAATTAAAAGTTAATCACATGTATAAGCATTTTAAAAACAATTAAGATCCAAACACTTTTATGATAGATTTAATAAATCAATTTATGTATCTGTAGCACCGAACAGTGATTGTGTATCACATTCATTGCTTCTAACCTCGGAAGATACTAAGTTTACCGATTTAAGAGTTAACTGACAGTTTGACATGACTCCATCAATAGCATGAAGTTTGAGGTTTTAATTTATAATCGGCGTTTTTGTTTGATCTCAAAATGCTCAAAAATGAGTAGCACAAAGCTTGATTATTCTTAATCATGCTTCTTCGCTGAAGTGATTAAAATGACTACGCAAATTTCAGTAAAATTACCTGAATTATGGACTTTGCTAATCAACCTCATTCGATTTTAGGATGAATCAAAGTTTGCATGTTATTTTTGATAGCTAAGGCTAAGCCCCCAAATACTGTGTATTGGTAAAATTAAATTCATATTCCGTACTCGTGAACCTCTGTAATTTGTTCCGATAATATTGGGTCACTGACCAAATCTTCAGATTATAATTATTAAGACGAGAATACGACCATCAAACAACCACCAACTAATAAACTCAGCAATGATTTGTAAATCTCCTTTCCTAAGGATATTCGCTTATTGGAAACACTTCGTGGGAATTTTCGTCCCCATACTCCTACTTCCGCTTCCTTTGATCTACCAAACCAAGGTTTAATTCCATTTGGGACACCAGGATTAATTTAAATTAAATTATTACACTATTTTATACGAAATTATATTTTGCATAAACATTTTCAGACTGCATCATGTGCTTATTGCGTGTTGGTACTTGCATCGTTTTGGATGACGGAAGCGATCCCAATTCCAATCACAGCTCTACTACCTATAGCTCTGTATCCTTTGTTTGGCATTGCTGACACAGGTATAGTTTACTACAAGCCATTGTTGTCCATGAGATTGTACCTAAAATCAAAGACTTGTCCTCATTAAATTACAGATACAATAACAAGAGAATATTTGAAAGACTCCATCATGGTATTTGTTGGAGGACTTTTGGTCGCTTTGGCCTTTGAATTCTGTGAACTGCATAAACGGATTGCACTCCGTGTCATGCTATTCACAGGTACTAGCTTGACAATGTATGTAAGATTTGAAACATTTCAGAATACTCATGAATGAGGAATCCTAAATTTAATTCGTATTTCGTAATTGTTCAAAAGGTTGATGTTTGGAACAATGCTGACAACAATGTTTCTTTCTATGTGGATGTTCAACACTGCAACAACTGCTATGATGGTTCCAATTATTCAAGCAGTATTGGATGAGTTACAGAAGGTGTGCCAATTTAACCCGAAATGATTAATGTATTTTCTTACTTTTTAGGAGTGTAAATTCACTGTCAAAGTTAATTTGTTTCTATTTCTTGAAAACTTTTACTACATTTCCAATCGATGTTATAAAATTTTTCTTGTCTGATGCAACTAATTTTTATTTAGACCATTGACATTGATACTATTGACCATAGTTGTTGTTCAATTTAGAAATTGTTCCATTTATACATTCCCAAAAAGTAAAGGTAAAAACTGAAAAAATAAC
The DNA here is from genome assembly GCA_034698605.1 of Isotoma decorata. NCBI lineage: Eukaryota > Metazoa > Arthropoda > Collembola > Entomobryomorpha > Isotomidae > Isotoma > Isotoma decorata. The sequence continues at coordinate 4,719 of JAQGBU010000275.1, forward strand.
TCATTTTAATTTTATATCTTTGAGATATAATTTTTTCCACAGAGTTTGGAAGAAGTCTACAATGAAGAAGAGGAAATTGAAATTAGAAAGCGTAGCTCAGTACATCCCCAAGATGTGTCAAAAGACTCAGATGTCCATGAAAAAAATGAAAATCCAACATCGAAGCATTATGATGAGCAATTTATTCAGATGACAGAGTTGACATTAAAGATGAGACCAGGAGAAAAAAAATTGGCAGCTGGTAGGGAACACGTGAATAAAATTCAAGAGGTTCCTCAGCATCTTTATCATGAGACGACTGTTCCAGCAGCAATGAAAAAAGGAAATAAAATTGTTTTTGCTGATTATAACACGTCTGCTGCTGCTGGTTCTAAAAATCTAGCTGGAAATAAGTTAGTCCAATTCTTATTTTGTCAGTCATGAACTGAATCACTAATATTCCTAAACATGTAGGATTAATGTTCTTAAAAGATTTTTAAAAGTATCGGAGGCATATTGAGAATCTTTAAGTTTTTGAGAAATTTTACAGACAAGACAAAAAAGCCGAAGTCGCAGAATGCATCCGAAATATGCGAACTATGTTTCTACTATCTACATGCTACTCTTCCAATATTGGTGGCACTGGTATGCAAAAAAAATTATGATCTTTTAAATTAAAGTTTAGTGATCATTTTTAACCGGATTAAGGAAAGTTCTTGATTCATGTTTGAGGTATGAGTTTCAAAACTAGGGACGATTACTTTTTCGAGTTTTGTCGTATGAATGCCATAATATCTGGGTTTTTTTCGATTCGTCCATACTGAAGTAAATAATTCATTCAAAAGTACCGTGAGAACTTATTGCACACTCATCTTCAAGACACCTCTTGTCTTTTTATATATATGTGTATGCTAGAAGTGATGAATCGGTCTGTTAGATTAAGTTTACGACATGGAAATAAACAGGATTTATCATCTCATTATTTTTTATAGGTGTCATAACTGGGAGTGGGACGAACCTTGTGGCCTTAGAATTTTTAGGAGAGTAAGCACGTCGTCAACTTGTCTTAATATATCATATTAACTATTCTGTTTGAAAGTCTTTCAGATTTAGAGATGTCATTGTGTTAAAAAAATTGATGTTGATGTTGTTTTTTGTTAACGGTAATAAATGTGTCCCTGGGTAGTCTGGAACCAAAGCATCATGGAGAATATGCATCTTTGACATTTACAACTTGGACAGTGTTTAATTTTCTACCTATGATGCTCAACATATTTGTGGCGTGGGTTTATCTACAATTAGTATTTTTGGGATTTCCTGCAAAATTTAAATTCTGGAAAAGTAAGACAGCAAGAGAGGAAGATGTAACGAATAGCATTTTCAATCCGGAACTGGAATCAAAAATCAAGTTAATGTTAAAGAAAAAGTATGAGGATTTAGGGGGAATTTCTTTCCACGAAGTGGGTGTAGCCGTGTGTTTTATTATTGCTGTCACCAGTTGGATTTTGCATGACCCTAAATTTATTCCGGGCTGGAGTGAAATTTTTCATGGTGGACCTAAGGTATCCATCTCCACTGCAACACTTTTTATTGGCGTGTTGTTTTTTATTGTACCTAGGAATCCGGAGTTTTATCGAGCTTGTGTTACTGGAGGTTTGTTTTTGATTCATTGAATTTTTTCAGTATAAAAATTAATTTTTATGAGTCGATATTTTTGAAGATTTCACAAAAGCGGAAATAAAGCCACTTCTAGAATGGGATTTTGTTCAACGAAGATTTCCATGGGGTGTTATTATTTTACTGGGTAAGTTTTAACTAATTTCTTTGAATTGAAGGTAGAGAGAGTTTAATAGAACGGAACACTTTACTTCGTAGGAGGTGGTTATGCCCTGTCCAAGGGGGCAAAAGCAGCTGGGTTAAATGAAGTTATAGGCCAATCTCTAAAATCTCTATCTCACTTGTCTCCGTCAATGATCCAATTGACTTGCATGGGAATGATTGCCTTTATAACGGAAGTGACATCAAATACAGCAACGGCTAGCATTGTTATCCCGATTCTTTTAGAATTGAGCAAGGAATTAAACATACATCCTTTATATTTGACCCTACCAGCAACTGTGACCTGTTCCTATGCTTTTATGCTTCCAGTAAGTGAAATATACCTAAATTAAATAACAAATGCAAAGCTTATATTTTTTAGAAAGAAATGTCTTAAAAAAGGTTCTCATATCAATAGATCGATTGCTTAATTGATTGACTGCCTTTATTTAAATATCTTGCCAATATCAAATTGTGCATGTGAATGCAAACACTTACGGTTCTCAATCGGTGAAATTATGATAAATATAAATTCCAATGAATTTCAATTAGGTGGCAACTCCTCCAAATGCAATTGTTTACAGTGCAGGGAACATGAAAGTGACGGATATGATCAAGACGGGACTTTTTATGAATATTGCATGCGTCTTGGTACTTTATGCCACGACCAATTTATACGGCAACTTGTTCTTTCACTTTACAGAATACAATTACATTCCTTAATATTATCATGTAGTTTTCTTCCGCAGTCAGATAGTATAATGTATGACATTTTAATCGGATCTTATCTTAAGTGTAGTGTGATAGTAAGAATGTACAGAACCCCTATAGTATAATACAGTCTGCTCTCTGCTGCGGTTGGTGTGGAATTTCTTAGAGATTTTGATCTTTAGAAGTAAATGACAGTTTACACATTCTTTTGTAAACTAACAAAGTCCCATGCATTTGTACAAATGTTTGAGTGTGTGGTACTGATGAATGATGGTGATGAAGATTTTTATGAAACTGTGCTAAGAAATGCTAAGAAAACAAAGTTCACTAAAAGTTGTAACTTTTCTTACATTTTTCGTTTATTAGCAAAATTGTATTGTTGTCATCAATTTAACAGAATTGCTTATTTTCATGTATCTAGATTATTTTGAATGTTTTTAGGTTCTCAAATTAAAATAACTTATGGAAATAAAGTAACAAAAGTAACAAGCGTATAAAAATTCCAAACTTGATTTAAATATAGTATAGTTAAGAGAAGGCTGGGAGGATGATACAATGGAAATAGGTAATACAAGTGTGTCGGCTGTCATAAAAAGTGATGGCTTAATTCTACTTAAAATACCTAAGAATAAGTAAATTGTATATGAAGTGTGTAAAAGGAGCTAGGGATAAGAGTGGTGGTAATAATGCTAGGCTTGATTTAAACAAATTTTTTTAAAGAAAAAAATCTCTCACCATGTCTTCAAAATTTAGTTTAAGGCATGTTATCCCATTTGGCATCAGTATAAAAACAGACACAATCGCAATCCGGTGGTAAGTCGTCTTGCCTTGGTTCGCATTCCCATCTGCATCCAGGCTCCTTTTTGTATTTTACAATGAAAAATTAAAAAAGTTTACAAACTGATGATTATTACTAAATATGCTGAACTTTAATATTTAAAATCATGTCATCATGGGTATCAGGTCTTTAGAGTTCACCTGAGACAATAAAACTTGCGAACAAGCTGCTATATTTTCCTCAGATAGGGAATGTTGTAAACGAATAAAATGCAAAGAAGGAGTAAAAGTCTCGACTTACTCCTTCTTTGCATTTGATTCGTACTTTGATGGAGCTTTGGAAGTTATTAATGACTTGAATAATCATATGGAAAGTTTTCACGTAACTTTACTAAATTTGGTAGGATCAGACCTTTTGATAGATCAAAAGATAAATTTGATTTTGAGATTTGGAACGGAAGCTGAAATCACTCTTTCAAAAATATTTTTGATTTCTTGAAAGTTTAGTTGGATATAACCGTTTTAATTACTACACAGAGTTATTGCATCCAACTATCCATTAATCAGTTCATAAAAATTTAAAGCAGACCTGTTTTATTTTGATTAAAAGATTTTAATACTAACCTTAACACAAGAAGTCCTGTATTCCGACTCGCTTTGGATACTCGTAGTCATTGATGAATGCTCAACAATTCGATGTCCAAAGCCATCATCATCTTCTCTGGGATCCATCATGATTTCAACTACAGCGTCTGTAGTTACAAAACCAAACAGAATAATTTGAACCAAATCCACCCTCCTATGACATTTATTCATCTAACATTGACAATTTAGTCACTCACATCTCAAGTCACGTAAAAAATAAGAACAGTTGATTCAAATCCATATGTATGCAATGAATAAAAACAGTTAGTGGATAATTAATTACAAGAAATAAATGAAAAAAAGCAAATGTGTCTCATTACCCTGACCACTACCTGGTTTCATCTTGTGGTAATAATTCCCTGTTCTTGGGAGATTGTATTGATCGAGTGGAACATTAGGTTGCCATCCACTAAATAAAACAGTCCTTCTTGGTCTCTCCCTTCCTTCCGTGGACCCACAACAGCTCATCAGGGTCACAACCAGGACACACTTTTACCCAATAAATCGAACAAACAAACGAATAGAATTTTCAGGTAAAAAAACACACGCATGGAATTTTTATCTTTATGCTCAAAAGTGTCTAAGTAATTTATTTTAAGTTACACCTACCCAGAGAACAAGTACTTTCACCGTATATGGAACAAAATTCGTTTTCATTTTAAAAAATTTAAATTTAAACTAGACTGACGATTTCAGAAAGGCTGAGAGGTTAGCTAGCTAAGGAATAACCACTATGTACTGAAAGGAAGGAAAAGTATAAACTTTTGACTTGTATCTTTTACAAATGATTAACTATTTGTTTCTGTTGATTTTGAGACTTGTCGTGAGTGTCTTCGTGACTTTCCTGGAAGAATCTGCTGTCTATTTCTGGATTAGTCAGCCCTTTTTATACTAAGAGTTTGAAAAACCTAACCAGTATCATCATCACGATGATGCATGATAGAATGCACCTAGTCTAGGTGCTAGAAATGTCTGTTTAAAACCTTAAAGCTCGGGTATGTACATTCCGATTTACTTTTATAAATACTTACCTAATCTTGTTAATGTATAAATGTCTAGGTAGGTTGGTTCAAGTTAGGTAAGAAAAGTAAAACTAGTCCGAAGGGAGTGCAAACCATATATTATGTTAAATCTCTGAGACTCATCTACGGATGCACAATTGCAACACACACCTTTCTTACCTGGTAAAAAAGGGGAAAATATATGTTACGTATCAAACTTTCAGAAAGCTGCTTCAAACTGACCTTAGCTGCCCTCAACAATATTAAAATACTACAAATAAGGGAAATCACAACAATAATCCTTAGAAGATATCAGTGAGTAAATGTAAATCCCTAATTTTTAAGATTTTAGAATTCTATGGATGGTGTTCCTTTATTACTACCCCTTGGTTTTATTAGCACATACTTTACTTTAATGTTAAATAATATATTTATCAAATATTATTCTTGAATTTACACGTGTTCTAAATCTCACAAGCCTTCAATCGTAATTTTATGACTGTATTACTCCCCTTACGTCTATTAAAAGAAGAATTGCAATACCATCATATTAGTTTACAATATCTCGCATGAAAGGTTCTCACCTCCAGGGGTAAAAAAATCCATTAAATTTTCCGTCATAAAACATCTATTGAAGAATATCATGCTTACTTAAGCACTTAACTTTTACTCTTTGGAAAGGTTTATGAAAGTAAGTACCGTTTGTGTTTGTCTGTTTATTTATTTATTCAAAATATTTGAAATCTCATCCTGGTCTTTCTTTGCTAAAACCAACTCCATTACCTGAGATGAGAGAAAAACACCATTAAGACAGATACGTCCTCCTATGTTAGATGGTTCTGAAAGGGTAAAGTTTGTGGTGAAGAAAATAGTCAAGTGTGTCTAAGAAAATAAACGCACTTGAATGATGAACAGAAAAAGTGCCGATCTACTGGACTGATTTATTTGAAGATTTTGACTTAAGGAGATTGAACTTTTTTCCTTCCGTTTGCTTTTATCCACCCATGAATTGAGGAACTGAAAGACTGAAGTAAAAAAACAGAAAAAACCTTCTCAGGAGCCAGAGGCTTTCATTTAGGAAACCTAAAGTAAGCAAACACTCTTACCTGAGATGAATCACGAATGAATCCATCAGATTAGCAAGAGAAAATAAACAATTCTGTAAAAAAAAAAGTTATGTCGAGTCGGGCGTAACTACTGCTAGTTCTTACATGGGACGCGGATTGAGAGACAGGTGAATAAAGATCCCATTAACCTGTAGGACTCAATAGACGTTGGATAAAATGGTCAACCTGTCAAAAATGACTTGAAAGTTTCATCTAAAGTAAATTCGAATGTACTACCGGGTTCAAATTTATTTTGTCTGTGTATATTTAGGCGCATAGTGGTTTAGACACCTGACAAAGATTATCTCAATATTATGTTTGAATCATAATATTAAACATGAATGCTCGACATGTTGCAGGCATTGTTGAGATGAAAATCTGGATAGGTTTTGATATGCGGTGCGGTGGAAGGAAGGAAGGAATTTAGGAAACATGTATTATTATAGTTGATCTTATGGGTTAATATCAGTCCCATTATCATGAGTATTATGGAGAAACTGATAAATATGCTCGATTTGTTAGAAAGTTGCATGGAATTCAGAAAGCCTTTAAGCTTTTTAATGGACAAGAAAACAACAATGAAATTCTAAACTTGTAGTTTAGTGACTTTAAAAGGTCCATTAGCACCATGAATAAACTGTTTGAAAACATGTTTAGAACGAAAAAGTGTCTTGAATATTTTTTTGGAAATGAGTAAACCCACAAATATGAATTTGTGGAATTTAGTTTCAGTAAAACCACAAGGAGGACCCGAGGGATCGTTTGTCACAAGTAGAATGGCTTCTTGTCAACCGGAATGGAAACAAATTGGATGTCCCCGAGGAGCATTAGTAGAACAAGAAGCTAATTTTAAAGCTGTGGAAATAGCATCACTTTCCGGTACATAAAATGTCAACTAACCTTCCCCTTACACTTTTCTTAAATATACGAGAGCTTAACATGTTTTCATACTTGGAGTTTTTTTGTCGTTAAAATAGGCGAGAGAATATTATCTGGTATTGATGCAGGGATTCTAAAAATTGAATATTTACAGCTTTTGCCTCAACTCTTTCAATTCATCTTGCAAATTAAAAGTAGGGATTTGTTAAAGGATGAAGTGTATTTTGAAAAAGCAAAAAGTCTACTTTTGCTCTTAGGAGAAGAAGTTGTTCAAGATTTGGTCGATATTGCTAGGTATAATGAGGTAAGCCTTCAGCTATTTTTTATCCATGCATCCATTCATTTATTTTATGCATGCATATTACTTATATTACATGCATTATATGGATGAATACCACATCTTAGATTTCGAATTCACTTTATTTTTATTGAATTATTCATTTAATTTGTAACTGGATACTGGAATCTAAGCTGATAAAGTTTTGAAAATTTCCTCATGGGTATTTCATACCGTTGAGAAAACAAAAAGGTCTTGGAAAGGTTAGGTTTCCAAATACAAAAGCATTATTTAAATAAATAAAACAAAATAAAATAATCGTGGATGGGTAACCAGGAGTAAATGGATAGAATGCATCTGATTTAGTACAATGCATTGCAGTAGAATGGGTAGAATTCCATAGGTCTGTCATTATATTCCGTTGGATTATCTTTGTTACGTTAAATCATTTTTATACTGAATACGTTCAGCCCTATAGTTCACATTGCTTTTTCCTAACATCAAGAGCTCCTATATAATTGAATACATTTTTGTAATATTTACTGATGCATATTGGTATCATAATAATATTGGAGGAATTTTTTCAGATTTGGAGTGCATCCAAAAATGGAAATGTCAAAAAATTATCTTCTCCAGTCAACTCTAACTGGAATAAGAAGGAGGAGAGAAGAGACAAGGAAGTTGTTGCTCTTGATGAAGATGATGGCCCAGTTGCTGATGAAAGAGGACACGAGACTTGTCTCGTTAATCTCAATGGAATGTCAATGTCACCGTCACCCTCGGAGATTTTGTATTCCCCATTTGACAACGAGGGGTTTGCTCCAACTTCAAAGAAAATGCAAGACGGTGATCTTGAAATTAAAAAAAGAAATCCTGCAGTCTCACTGGTATCAACTTTACTCAAAACGGATAAATCTAGACGAAAGTTCCTCCAAGATCTTCTTAACAGTCGTATTTTTACGGATGAAGAGAATTGTGAAGGCGAAGTTTTTGATGATAATAATGATAAGAATGATTCTTATGTGGGTAAAAAGTCAGTAGTCCAACTGCTCAAGGTAGCTTTGAAAGGGAGATACGCTACTCATGTTCGGAAATGTTTGAAAGATAGAGATCTTAAGTCACTTCTTTGCATTTTGACCATTGTTGCTGAAACACCTGAAAATGAGACGGATTATAGAATTTCTGAAGAGACTCAGCTTAAAGATAGGGGCAATATGGCACTAGCTGGCTTGGAAGTGAATCCTGAGTTTGGTTCTGCTACCGGAACTAGCGAAATGCTTTGTCGTAGAAATCTTCGACTTATTAGTGCAGACTTATTACAGGAAGAACAAGGACAATCACTTTCAGATTCGTCTGGTAAAGATGATGTGATGCGTATGGTATTAGAAGGAGATCCAGAAACGTTGTTAAAATGCTCTGTGGGATTTGAAGATACTGCTGATGCTGTGAAGAATGATGAAGATCTAGAGGATGATGAGTTATTCACAGTAAGTGGAAACTATAAAGATCAAAGTATGCCAATTTATAAAGAAATAATTGCTGGAGCTGAAGCGATTGCTGTGGGTGGTTTATCTGATCAATCTTCAGATGTGCCTTTGCCAGAGAGTGATATTTCTATTGAAATTTGTTCAAGATTTTCAACAAGTAAGGATACAGACTCCGATTCAAGTTATCTTGATCGCGAAAAGAAGATAATATCAGTGAGTGCAGAGGTGTCTCCTGAGAGATTGGATCGGAAGTCTTTGTCTGTAAGTTAATATTGCATTTTATTAGGTTAATGTAACTCAGGTACTTCATGCTTGCTGAGGTGAAAGAGATGTATTTTGCCAAACAGGGAGATGTAAATAAAATGGAATTGAGAAAGATCACCGATGATTCTATTTCAAGAAGAACCGAAACCCCTGTGGTACAAAATAGAAAAAGTCAGGAGACCCTGTTTGATAAGACTGTGGTCAAACGCTCACTGAGATATTCTTCTCTTGCGGTTGTCAACAAGGATTCAAAGAAAAAGGACAAAAATCAATTGGAATTACCATTTAATGGGGAAATTGAGTCAAGGTTAAGGTTTCTATACCGAAAGGTCCTAGATCATTTAATTAACAACCCAGCCCTAGTAGACTGCATTAAACAAACCCTGAGCATGGGACAGTTTAAAGAGAAACAAAATATAATCCTACAGCCATCAGCAGCAATCGAAAAGTATCAAGTGGACTTATTTATTCCACCTGCTTCCAAAGGGTTGAACTACTTCGTTGAAGGGATGAAGGAACTGAGATCACTCATGAGGTTAAGATTGCTTTCTGATGCAGATAACCTAACTAGTAGGGAGAGTAAAATTCAGCAGATATTGTTCAAAACTGTTGTGACTCAAAAGAAAATTGATGAGATGAAATCCCGTTTGCATGAAAAGCAAACGTCTGCTGAGTTGAAATTTTTAACTAAAAAATCCCTATTCGAAGAACTGGAAACGGCTTTGGGAGAAAAGCAAACTGACAATGATTCAGAACTTTTTAAGACAGTGTAAGCAAATTACCTAATTGTTTTCCTTACAGTCAATATTAAAAAATTAAAGTAGCCAATACAAAGCATTTTTAACTTCAAACAATTGGCTTAACTTTTCCAAATGTGGGACTGATTGAAATTATACTTTAGGAAAGGTCTTGAAACTGTAAAACTCCTACAAGAAAAGCAGCATGCGATGAAGATTGCTAAGAAAGATACTGAACTAGATATCATGCAAAAACGACTGGAATACACCCTTTCCACACTCAACGAAGGATATCGTGGGCTAAGAGCGTACAGGTAGATTAATCATGAGTTTCTTTTCGACTCTACAATAACGTCTCAACATTACATAACTCTTAATTCATGATGTATTTTTAGCATATGAACACTTACAAAATTACTCCTTGGTCCTTACTATAAAGTTACCAATTAGCTTGTAATCTACTAAATAACTAGTATAAATACATCGGATGGCCCTTTTATTTTGATTTCCCTAGGAATGAGTTGGACAAAGAACTCCGACGCATAATTCATGAATATGATGCGACAGTTTATAAGAAACAAGAGATGTTAGACGCATTAAGTTCAGAAGAGAAAGACAATGACAAGGAGGTCAATCGGCTGCAAGATGTTCACAAAGATGTTGAAGAACGTTATGAAGAAATGAGAGCTACCAAACGTCTCAAAGAGCTCCTACAAAGCCTTCAAATGGCTGAATCTGTCAAAGAAAACTGGGCTGCCAGACGAATTCAGGTGTATTTTTTTAAAAGCAAATTTTTAAAAATTTGAGCATGTACACTGCTAATATTTCCTACCCGTTATAACTCTGTTGGAATCAAATTCCAATGTTTTTAAGTTTAAAAGTGAAATAATACTTTAATCCTAATTGATAATGCACGCAGCATTGAATACACTACCATGTTAACTATACATTCCTAGTGACCAGTAATTGAATTCCCTTGATAGATAAGTCGTAGTAGTAGTTAACATATCTTGATGATCTATTTGTTTATTTCTTAGGCGGCCTGGAAACGTTTTAAAACACGGCAATTGCGGAAGAGACGTTTCAAGAAAGGTGGTGGAAAGAAGAAAAAGAAAAAGGCTGGTGAACAAGATGAGCCTAAAAAAGTTGGATCCATTACTAAGAAAAAGAAGACTAGTTTTATTGATACTCTAATTAATATTAAATAAACAGGTTCCTTTTTGTTTTACCCTTACTTCATTCTCTATAAGCATACTCATTATTTGTCCCCTTGACCTAAGGTCTCGAAGGTCAAAATGCTTTAGGCTGGTTTTTGAAAAGTATGTCTTCGTCATTTACCCTAAGAACAGCCTGACGACAAGTGACTCTTGGAGACCTAATGATATTAATGGGCCATTTGATAATAATGTTGTGCTGTTGAATACAAGATAAGAAGGTCTATCTGACGGTGGTCATCAAATTTTTTAACTTTAAGAGTTACTACGAGACAATTTCGGTTTTGTAAAACTCCCTATAGCATGTTACCAAATGTGGCGATTCCCTTACTTTGTAGTTCCGTACGAGACCATAAGTTTGCTTTCTTCTTACTCACAGAAATATATCCTATTCTTAGTATTATCATCATAACTTTTAAGTATCATTGAACTCCGTTATTACATGTTAGTTTAATTCTAAATCCACAAGAGACTTATTCCTATCAAATTTAGATTTTTTCTTGATGTCAATGATGATGAGACAAGAATTGGTTTACATGGTATGATGACTTTATGCTTTTGTTGTACATTTTACTTCTGCTAATTAAAAACTCCATTAATTACAGTATAAATCTGTGTCGGATGTTGGTTTAATTGTTTTATTTTCATTGGCATAACATTTAATTATTTAACGTCATATTTATTATTTCTCCCAGAGTTATTAACGTTAAAAAGGTCTATGGTTTGTACACTAAAATAGTATTTAGTGAAAAAAATGACAGCGGAAGGAAAATATTTTAAAATTTAACATTCATCGTTTTGTTCTAACAATTATCGAAACACGAAACTATACCTTTACACTCGGTTATCCATATTTTATAAATTTTCTAGCGCGGAAGTAAATACGAATACAATTATCACGATAATAAAATATAGTTTGCGTTTGCAGAGCTGAATTAAATTTCTTCCTCGGCATCTTCGTCGTCTTCTTGTCCACCACCACCTTTTGCTTCTTGAGACTCAAAGTATCTTTGCATTTTCTTTTTGGTCGACGTGGTATCACTTGCATTTTCCCCAGCTCTCTGCAGATTATACCGTTTGGCCACTTTTTCTCTAAGTTCGTCAACTGTCTCCTCCGCTTGCGCCCATTCGATGACCATACGACGTCCAAAAATACGACCTCCTTTTGAGGCCACTTCAAATGCAGCCTGTAGAGTGCAAAACAGGAATGAAATTAAGCTTGTATGGGTCTATGAATTACTACCTGTATGTATTGTTTCTTCCTTACTTTGGCTATTTGAGTTGAGAAAAATTCGACGAAGGCAAAGCCTCTGTGATCCTTTTCTCCCGAAAATTTCTTAGGCAATCGGACATCTTTAAGATCTCCAAAGGTCCTTCAAAATTAATTTGTTTTTACAGATTTAGCCACTCAGATAATATGATTTACTAGAGTACTTAAGACTTAAGAGATTATTTATAAAGGTAGCTCAAACTCCCACACATACTTGAAATACTCAACGATTTCCTTTTTGCCTGCTTGGAACGGTACGTTTCTGACTAGCAGTTTTGTTCCTGGTTTCTTTTTAGACGCATCATTTGCACCTTTCTCCGACCTACAAAATAAACAATCCAGTTTGGAAATATTATAAATACCTTATCAGACAACTACATCGGGTATATCTTATGAAAGTGTATGAAGGGTAATATTTTACTTATGACTTACTGCAAAATTCGTGAGGACGGTTTCAATTCTAACTCGTGATTTTCTAGCATAGCCGTGTTTAAAGTTTCTAAGGCTTTCTTAGCGTCCTTTGCTGTGTAGTACTGAACGAAACCATAGCCTCTAGAGAGAAGCTTTCCAGTGTTTTTAGGATCTTTGTGTCTTTCAACTGTAACTGCGTAAACTCGTCCGCAAATAGAGAAATGCTATGTAAACAAAAATGAAATGACAAGAAAATGTCTTATTATAAATGAAGCAGTCAACTGAACCAACATTAAATCCGCTTAAAAACTTAAGACTAAAGTATGACTTAAAAGTACAACTAACCTTTTTCATCGCATCCTCGTTGGTACCAAAATTAAGGTTCTTAACGTACAAAGTTGTGTCTGGTTCTGGCACCATATTTTCATCAAACGGCTCTTCATCGTCATCTACTGTGGGTATTACAATTTCTCCTGGTTTTTGTGTAGTTGGTTTAACAGACTCATCGCTCTTATTATCTGATGATAAAGTTGATGGATCAACAGGAACCTTTTTGCCATCAGTAGTTACTCTAAAGACACCCACAGGAGCCCACTCCAAGTATAAAGGCATTCCTTTAAATTTGGTGTACGCCAGTTTTTTAAAAGCTTCACGAGCTTCGGCTGGCTCGAAGAATTCAACAATTGCTATAAATCATTAGAAAAGCTATTAAAGTTTGTTCCGTATCAATAAAATGCCATGAACATGAACACTAAAGCTATAAATTTCTTCTAACCTGTTAACCCAAAGGGAGGCATAACGATCCGTCCAAGAGAACCATGCTTTTCAAAAATGTCCTTAAGCTCCGTTTCTGTTGTATTTGCTTGTAAATTTTTTATCAAAATGATTGTCCTCGATCGTTCAGGCTTAGTTTTAGCCGATTCAAAGGCTTCTAAACATACTCCATTCTGCTCTAGAAACGCTTTTGTGTCTGCTACAATCTCAGTTTCCGCTAATGCCATTCTTACAGCAACACTGGTGTTACGGTCATCTCTCTGGTCATTGTTATCGAGCAAAAATTCCTCACGAGAAACTCCATATTTTGCTGCGGCAACCTCAGAGACAGCATTTTGTCCAACGAACAATGCGTTCCAGTTATGTGATGATCCTGAGAAAAATAAAATTGTTTAACTGTTTTCCCAAAAAAATCAGCTTTCCAAAAATGCATCAAGATTTAACACTTTGACAACTCACCAGCCGTTTTCTTCAGTTTCAACTCCTTCTCTTTTTTGTAAGATGACCCAGCTTTTATATCCTCAGCTGACAGTTCTTCTTTGCTTTTTGAGGGAAGTAAATGAAGCATCCTTCCTTGTAAATTTGTTCCGTTTAAAGCTTCATACGCTTGCTTAGCATGATCCGGAAGAAAAAATGAAACGAATCCGAACCCTTTAATTTGCCGCGATATTTTGTCGACAGGAAGGTGAACTTCAGTAAGTGTTCCATACTGAAATACAAAATACGTATTTAATTGATGTTTGGAAGAGGTAAGAGGTTCTTTTAATTTGTCACATAAGAAGAACGTGGATAGTGGGATAAATTACACATTTACATGATATTTTACATGATATTATGATATATAAGGTTATTTGAAATGTACGCTTTCTTTGGGCCCTATGTATACCACAACTTTCATAAAACTTACAGGTTCAAAAAGTTCTCTGATGTCATCTTCCTTGACAGTGTAGGCCAAATTTCTAATAAAAATTCGCCCACTTTCTTCAACAACTTCGGCTTCCTTTTCCAGGTCCTCTTTCTGTGATTCCCAACGAGCTACTTTCTGCTGGACCGTTTTCTCAACTGACCCTTGAGATGTATATATTTTAACACTAACTTGATTGCCTAAAAGAATGCTCTTGTGTTTTGCTAGTGCTTTCTTCTGGTCTTGTTCGTTGCGAAATCCAACGTAGGCTATTCCTTTGATTTTAGGAGGCATTCTAAGAAATTCGGATACCAAATAAGTTTAACTTACCATGAACTTTAAAAATTACTTGTTTTTCTATATTACTACGTATTGACGGGTTTACTACTTACCTAATAGAATTTGGAACCAAAGGTGCCAAAAAGGCTTTTACATGTTTTTTCTTCGCTTTTTGTGGAAGATCACGTAGTTTTAATGTAAAAAACTCTGTCTCTGGCAATTTTTTCTCTTTAATTTGCTCTGACTTCTTAGCTTGGCCTTTGTCCTCATCCGTCTGACCATCTTCATCTTCGTGGTCTTCATTTTTCTCAGATTTGTCAACAGCTTTTGTTTTTGTTTTTGATTTCTTTTTTGATACTTCAGTATCATGAGCAGATTCGTCCTTTTCTTCATTAACAACACTATCCCTATCCTGTTTTTCTGAATCAGAACCACCACCAATTCCACTTACCTCTATCTCATCAGACGTTTCAGCTTTCGTTTTTTTCTTCTTTCTCGACCCCTTTTCGTCCCCACCGGAAGCCATTTTTTCCAAAGTATCAAAAACAGTATCATTCCCCCATTTCGCTTTGTCATTTTTATGCAGTTCTAAAAACTCTATGAACGCAGGATCTTCCTTGCATTTGTCTAAAAGCTCATCTTCCTTCCGTTTTCTTTTTGGTTTCGAAGCTCCATCTTCTTCATCAAAAACAGTCGGCTTTCCTTTACTTGCGTCTTGCTTCTCTAATATCTTCTGCTGACTTCGTTTACTCCAAACTTTTGGCTTACTAGGATCATCTGAGGTATGAACCATATTTAAAATTTTAATTACCTAATCGGATAATCTTATAAAAAAAATCCGCCTATTTGCTACCAAACACAATCAATAATTAATAACAAATTATTTACTAAGTGCGTAGCAAGTCTCAACTTGCATCCTTGTTGCTCCAAAGAACGTTTTATCGAAGTAACTTCTAGCCGTCTCTGCTTCTTGGGCCGTCTGGAAGCCCACGAAGCCAAAATGTCTGAATTTGCCATCAGGAAGATATTTCAACTGCACATCTGTCACCGTCCCTTTTGCACTGAACAGTTCTTTCAATTTCGTATCCGTCACCTGTAAAATAAAATTATCTTAATTTATTTAATGTGCATCGGTGAACCTGTACATATATCTATCTTCCATTATAAATCATAACTTATTTTAAATTCCACTTATCCGTATTTTACCCGATCTCTCATTGCACATTGTACACAAACAATACTGAATACACAATAACAATCAACAATTTGTTATTTTAAGTTCATTCAGCTGTCAAAAACTACGATTAAAAGCATATGACATGAGGGGTTCACACGTTTCAAATTCCAAGTAAAGTTTTAAATTATACAGGACCACAGAAATTAATTAATTACTTCATACTTAACTACGAAGTAAACAGTTGTACCTTGGACGGAAGATTTTTAACGATCAAACGGGTTGACATGGTCCTTGTTGTGGGTCCAGGTCCAGAGTAAAACCAAAAAAACTTTATTATTTTTTAATATCTGTACAAAACACTTTGACCATTAATTATTTTCCAACTAGGCACTAATTTCAAGTCCTTATTTTCTTTGTGAATTGTAAAACAGTGACTTTTTATTCAATTTTTGATTTTAGATAAACAACCTCAATGCCTTTTGAGATTACAACAAATCTAAGAGAATAGAACACGTGCAGAATGTATAAAACCGCTATGAATACTTCAGAATTTAGTTTGCCTGCCTACTGCCTCGCATACAAGCAAAAACCCATCATGTCCCATGTGCTTGCATTGCTATTGCTATCACTCTCTCTTTCAGAATGGCTCATTCTATTCGGGATGAAATCCATCAAAAATCTATGGCCTCAATTACAATCACTCACTACCATTATTACTCCTTTTGCTACTCCAATACCCATATAGATAGACTTAACCAAACAATGATTGTTAAAACAAAAAGCAATGCATCCAGTTAAAGTTTTTTTATAGAATTCAGAAAAATCACGTAAGAAATAAAAATTGTCTAAATTCTTTCCATTATTTGTGTGATTAATAGAGATTTAGCATGGGATTTAGAAGGTGTAATAGGTAATAAGGAAGAGAGAGACTAAATGCTGGTTGTGTGTGGTAGATTTATTCCATTAGAATATTCCCGCTAGCCCGTCATTCGGCATCACATACAAACTTATAGGACATTTCTCTTTTTCGGCACTTTTACAGTCTACTCGTTTACAATGATATATTCTGGTTAAATTATTCTTGGCTCTCTCTCTCATTGTCATCTCAGCTTGCGGACTAGATGGTTGTGCTCTACTAGCTCTCTCTCCAGATCTACCTTGTTCACAACACACAAGTCATAAGTTGAAAGCTGCAAGAAGGAATTATATTGAATTTGTTTTGTGACCTGTATTTTGTATTATTTGTATCCAAGAGGTAAGACATGACCTTCACTCTCATTTTATGTTTTCTATTTACACTTTCACTTCATAGTTTTGAAAAAGCCAAGGGGTTATATTTTGCATTTAAATGGTGGAAACTGGAAAACTTGTCTTATTGATTGTTTGTAGACCGTGCGACAGTCCCAAAGCTGCTTCTGTAAGGATACAGACGATCGCATTGTCTACGTTGTTTGTACTTCACTTCACACTTAAAGTAGGAAAATCTTTAGAGTTCAACGTTCTGTGCTCTGAAATAGAATTGATGACAAGACAACTGTCAACTGGCAAAGCTGGAAATTGGAGCAATTCATACCGCACCCTACAGTTAACAGTTGACAGTAATCAAGAAATAATACGTAATTTCAAATTTGTAATTAATTTAACACAGGTGACAGGAAATTTCGAGAATTTACTTTAAGAGCAAAGGGAGAGTGTTTTCGTCGTTGACTTGGCGCCCGTCACACAACACAGTCAACAGTTGACAGTCGCAATCAATTCATAAAGCACATTCAATAATTTTGAAATTTGGACGTTTTTTGAAGTCTGTCCCTTCATCCTTCATTGACTGTTCCAGTACAGAGTAATTTTGACTTTGTTTGTACTTAACTGTGAACTGACAGGTAATTTTCCTCATTCCACATTCACATTCACTACACATTTACACATTAATCAATGCGTCCATTCTTTGTTCTTGCTTATTTGATGTTTGTTGTCTTTGCCGTACCTTCAGTCCAACTGTTACTAGCTTTAAATAAATGGATTGTCGTATGTCGTGTCGTGTCAAGTTTCAGAACTTTATGATTAATAATGTTTTGTGTTTTCTGAAAATATGAAATATAGTGTCATGGATTCAAGACTAAGCATGGACGAACGAATTGAAGATCGGGGACTTAAGTTGGTTGATGGAGTTGTAAGAAAGTTCAGAGTGGCGAAGTTGTTCCGAGAGAATACTGATCGTATTAATAGTATGTGCTTTTCCCCCTCTGGTGATCTTCTGATATCTTCCGCAGAAGACGATCAGATTGTTATCTATGATTGCGAAAAGGGAACGTAAGTAAAATTAAGCCATCAATAAGTCAGTCGAATAAACGTTAATTTTAATATGTTATGTTTGGCTAATTTGCAGTCAAAAGCGCACCCTGAACAGTAAAAAGTATGGTGTCGACTTGATACACTTTACGCATGCCAAGAATACTGCAATTCATAGCTCTACGAAAATAGATGGTGAGTCAAACTAAAGATATTATTTCCAAACTGAGAATTTACCAAAAGTTTGTGAGTACTGCGAATAATACTTTGCAAACTTTGCATTTTTCCTTTACAGATACGATTCGGTACTTATCGCTTCACGACAACAAATACCTGCGTTATTTTCCGGGTCACACTAAGAAAGTGACAACATTGTGTATGTCGCCAACAGATGATACTTTTTTATCCGGATCATTGGATAAGACGTTGAGATTGTGGGATCTCAGATCGCCGAACTGTCAAGGTTTGATGCATTTACTGGGAAAACCAGTAGCAGCGTTCGACCCCGAAGGATTAATCTTCGCTGCTGGGGTTAATAACGAGAGCGTCAAGCTCTACGACCTTCGTTCTTTTGATAAGGTGAAACAAAAAAATGCCTTTAATTGATATGATCTATTCCCGGCAAGTTGATATTGTAGCGTGTATTAAACCTTATTTCTTAATTTCTTGTGGTTTCAGGGTCCATTTTCTACGTTCAGATTTGCTTATGAGAAGGATAACGAGTGGGCTTCTTTAAAATTCAGTCCTGACGGAAAAATCATTATGATATGCAGTTATGGATCTGTTATCAGATTAGTCGATGCGTTCCACGGAACCCCACTACAGACATTTGCTGGATTTGTGAACAACAAAAACCTTCATATTGAAGCTTCGTTTAGTCCGGATTCACAGTTCGTATTTTCAGGGTCCTCTGATGGCTTGATTCACTGTTGGAACACTGAGCATGGACATAAGGTACAGTGAATCTATCCTTGTATATCCGAATACCCTTACCTCATCTGTTAGAATATCAATATCATTCATCACCTTTTTTAAGTTAAGGTCCATAATAGGTGCAAAAATGCAAAATATGTTTTTATTCATTGAGTCCAAATATACTAAATTACTAGATCATATACACGAAAGAAGGATCAAAAATGTATTTATAGTGGAATGGTTGAACAACTTTGTGGTTAATTTATAGGGTAATCAATCACTCTCAAACTATAAACAATTAATCATTTTAATTTTCTCAATTTCTCATAGTTAGAATCTTCACCAACGCTAACTGATCATAGCAATAATATAATAATAATAAATGTGGTAAAAATAGAGGAAACCATAAAATCTTATAGTAGCTAACCTTGTCTTGCTAGGAAACCTCTTCTGCGGCCTCATCAGTGATATCATTGTTTAATAATGAATGAACTGTAAACGTAAACTCATTTGTGTCAAAACAAGTTTTTTTGTTGAGAAGATGTAGAGAAAAAAGTTTTTCCGTGTCAATTTCTTAAAAACAGGAGGGTAACTAGCAGAAAAAGAAAGTCAATGTCATATCGCTATTATTTTTTAATCTTGTTATTGATTGGAATTTATAATCAATTGTAACTCAGGCAAATTAATTACATTTTCATAATTTGTTTTACAGGTGTGCGTGCTTAATGGTGACCATACCGGACCCGTTCAGTGCGTTCAATTTAATCCTAAATTTATGATGATGGCGACGGCTTGTACAAATATGGTGAGTTAATGTTCAATTCTTAAGGGTTTAATAAACGCAAAGCGAATGTAATGGTAAATCTGAAGTTATGTTTTTTTTACTGTAGGCGTTTTGGCTACCGGCTCTGGATGATTAGCTGTTTTCTCAACTGTAATGTTTTTTTATTATAGACTTGTACAAAGTATTATTTATAATAATATAGTGTGAAGAAAAAACGCAAGTTATACAGTGGGATAAATTGTACAATGAAATACCCTTTACTGAAATGAAATACTGTTCTAAAATCTAGTGTGTAAAGATACCGTTTAAGTAATGAGTTGTTGTTGTTGCGTTCAGTACGAAAAAACGTTTTATATATATATAGATTAAGTGTCATGTCAAGTTGCAAACTGGAAAAAAAAAATAAAACTTAAAAAAATTCATATTTTGTGATTAGTGGACTTACTGATAAGTTGATAAAACGATTGTAGCTTTGGAAGGGCTTAGTGTTATTAGTATAACTTGTAGAAAGACATGGTGTTTATAGAGTTTACACGAATAGATAATTTATTTCTTCTCTCTAGCTTTCGAACAGCTATGTTCCTCGTCAGGAGACTACAATATAATACAATACAATATAGTATAACTTGGAATGACAGAAATCTTGGTATAAAGACAAAACTGACGATAAGGGAGCATGGTAAGGATAATTTTGTGTTGCATACATTCCAAGGTAACGGAGGAAATGCATTCCTTTCTTATATGTAGTGAAATGATAAGGTTAGCTTAGAAGAGCAAGCAGCTGCACCGCGACTTGAGCATAGTGAAGAAACTGCAAGTTGTTGTTAGAGTGACTGCACACTTAAGTACATGTTTACTTCACACGCAGGCATCCGTCTTTGCTGTAGTACACGTTCACTCAAGATCAGTATATGTGGTTCTCTTTTAAGTTGCAGGGACAACCATGAATTTTTTTATTTGTTGACTACAGTGAGCCAAGTTCTTCAATTAATTTGAGAATTTCTTGTCACTCGATCAAGGAAGTCAGGAGTTCGGCTATCAACCTTCTCTAATTTTTAGTTTCAAATTAATTACTTGCACAGCAGATCACTAACTCTTCATTAAATATTATTGCACACGTCTTAGTTTTGATCTTTTACCAAATTTTCAAATTTATTACAACAATCGAAATGTTCAACATCGATAACCCCCCTGCCACTATACTCCGAGGGAGCAAGTGTTTCGACTGTGGAATCGCGTTTTCCTTAAATTCAAAACAGTGGCATCTTTCACAAGATCCGGCGTTGTTGAATTTCTTCAGATGCGTCAAAAATCTTGAGATTCCTGGAAGTGGATCGTTTATCGATCCAAGTGAAAGCCTCTGTAAACTGTGTTATAAAAAGGCTCAAAAAAATATGCAAAAAAATCAAGTTCCGAAATCGCTTGAGCGAAAGCTTCAGTTGCAATGGATGACAGAAATACAAAATACACCAGCACATAATATGCTGCAGCAACTGCAGCTGCAAGTGCAGCAGCAAGTGCACCTGCAGCAGCAGTATGTATCTTTTCCTTTGTGTCATCATCCTGGATTTCCACAGCCTCATCCACCGGAGCCCCAGCCGCATATTCATGATGTGTCTAAACCGTCACCTTTTGCTAATGTGTCTTTTTCACGAAACCCGTACTCTCCAGATTTGATGCAAAGTATGCTTCCTAGCGATGCAGTTGTAAGTGTTGGAAACATCGGCTATGCGTCTAACTCGGCTGTTCAACAGCATTTATCACCGGCAGATTTATCATTTATTGGAGGTAGCAACTACCATGTCAACCAAACTATGCTTGCCTCTTCCAGATGTGTCAAGTACTCTACTGGTGCACAACCGATGTTCGGATTTAGGGATGTTCTTCCTCATGCACGCCGTTAGCCAAGTAATTACTTAACACTAATTAAAGTATCTTGTTTTCTACTTTATTTAATTCTTTAACTAATAATGTGTTTTAAATTTTTTTTTTGCAGTTCTGAGGGCTTAAGATACGAGCGAGCTTAAAGGTACTGAAATTGGTAGTCAGATGTGGGCTTTACATTCGATCCGAATTTTAATATGACGAAGTGATGGAGCTGGGGATAGCTGTGCAAAAGAACTTGAGAATTGATAAATACACGTATACGATTGGATCTGCTCTTGGATCTGCCTGTTCTCTATTATTTCAGGCATTTTGACTTTTGTCTTCTAGCAGGCATTCTTGACACACAGTCTTGTGTGTAGCTTTTTAGTTGTTTAAGACTGTAGTTAGGATTTAATTAAAGAAACTTCATAACTACTGTTGACTGTATATTCGAAAACAAATAATAATAAATGCTTTATTGTCTGAAAGTTTACAGATAGGAATTATCCTTTCTGATTTCCACCCAACGACTTCAAATACATTTTGTGTCAAAGATAAATATTTACAAAAGAACTTAAGTAGAAAATACTTCAAGATTAATTAAATATTGGGATCAACGTGGTTTTATATTCATGTTATATATTTTTTGTCACTTTAATAAACGATTGAAAATTGAAATTGAAATTGAAAACCGTGCATAATTAAAGGATTTTGTAAAGTATACAAACTAACATTGTAATTAAGTATTAGCAATAGGTTAAATTTATTGTTATCGACTATTAATTTGTAACCTTCAATTATATAATTATATTTTCAATTTTTAAGCTTCTTATTTTCGGACTTACAGTAAGAAATTGCCCTATCACTTTTATGTATAAAATATTATTCCAAATCAGTAGAACATGAATAGAAACGAAATATTTGAATAGAACGACATATCCCGTCGAGTTCAGCTAAAAAAGTAAATAAAAACGGATGATTAAGTGTATCAATCAACAAATATTGTGTTCGTTCATTATGTTTTTTAAGACGCATTTTTATTTGACTCAAAAAGTCTAGCTTCAAGTTTGCATTGAATAGGTACATAAGGTGTCAGGTCTGCTTACATGTAACTCATCAGCCTCATTAATAAATCCGTATGTAAAATGAGCCAAATCAAATGTTTTAACACAATTAGCACTGTTAGCAGAAGGTTGGATAGGAAGCACGTTTTCGACTTAGATTTTTAAATTAGCGTAGACTTGCTTCAAAAACAGAAAAGGAACCTGAACGGACGTTGTGGAAACGTGCCCTCATTTACCTGGTAAGTTGGTCATTTTGTCCGCCCACGGTTAAACAAGTTTAAAAGTTTTCTTACCTAATCCATCCACAACAAAATCAAAAATGAAAGCTTAACTTCCATATTTTCATAACTTCCATAACTTATTACTCACAGAAATTCATAAGCACATACAGACTTGCATAACTATATGACCTGTCAAATCCTTAAAGTATGGCTATGAAGGTGATCCGACATACCATGTAAATGCCTAGTAATTTAAGTTGTAAAATTAATCAGTGTAGGGTTGGTCGTTCATAGCCTTGCCTAAATTCAAGAGATCGTTTGATATTTCATAAAGAAGATTTATATAAGTGACAAGTTTGTTATTTGGAGTCATTACCGGGTGAAAGGTAACTTTTGATCTTTTTCCTGGTAAAAGGAAAGGAAACCATTCTTGTACATTTTCAGTGTGGAAAATCTGGGAAAGAGTTCTTAGTTGGGGAGAGTGAGTAAAGATATAAAGCATAATAGATTATGAGAGAAGAGGGATGACAGGACGATAGCAATTAGGTGCGGTACTTCGTCGAGTTGTTAATGCTGGCAAGGCAAGGAATGAGAGATGTAAGAAGTTGCAGAGATCAAAAGAAATGTTTTTCTTGACAAAGGTCCTTCAAGGAATGTACGTACGTAGTTCATCATCATGGATTTCAAATGCTGGCAAAAGAGTTATTTATAATTGACTTCCAAAAACTTTATACCCTTTTAAAATTTTTAGGACGTTGTGGCCATTGCTGTCAATTGGTGGTGTGGGACTTTTGGAAGTGAATGAATGTTAACAAGTTGAAACTACGCAATTCCCCTTGCTTTCATTTCAGTGTCTCAAGGGCTTAAATAGAATTTAATTCAAGGTGTTATCAAAGTGCCCCCAAAACTTATTCCCAATTTTTCCTGAGTTACATTTTTATTTTGCAATTAGCAATAGGTAGAGTCAGAATGGGGCATAGACATTTTGTAATATTCCTTTGAATATTCCTCTTCATTTTGTAGAAATAAATGTTTTTACAATTACTTCAGATAATCCGGAAGTAATACTATGCTTAGCTCTTCCGATGCGATGTTAAGTTTAATGAAGGAAATATATTGTAGTTACAAAATCCAGAATCTCAACTCAAGTTCAGTTTTTATGATAAAACTACGAAAAGTCGTGGGTTTCCGTTTGGGGCTACGTAATACCAATAATCTTCCGGTTCTTAGAGTTGTTATTTTAGATCTCTCGTTTCATTTGACTAAAGATAAGTTCGTCCCATGGACGCTCATCATTGTCATCATGTGGCCAATTAGTTTATTAGCATAAAATGGTTTTTTATAGAGTGTAAAAGGACTGCATTTAAATACTTCCTTAGTTTCTAATGCATGGATAGTTATGGCAATTTCATGATATTCTGAAGTTGATTGGATCAGATAAAAATGAAGCAGACGACGCCAAGTAGCCAAATATTGTAGAAAGGTGTCCACTCAACCTAATTTTCACTAATAAAGCAAATTATCTGATTCCATACATCTTGTATAATAATGTTAGGAGGGTTTTCATGGAACAAGTATTAACAAGTGATAACATCAATGCAATGCAGGGAACAGATTCGGAATTCGGATGTACGAGTGACGTAGATGTATTTCAGTTTTAGGATACTCTAGCTGAAAGTCAGTAGTCCTCTTTTGAATTCACTATTGCATAATGCAATTCTAAAAGTAAATAGGCTGCATCAATTAATAACGTAAACAGAGGCTCTTCTGTCTGTATGCAATCAAGTTTCATCCACACTCTCATTATGTGATATGGGATTGGTTCCGCACATTTGTAAACAATTTATTTTCACAATGATGACATGATGGAAATGAATTCGGTGCATGGTTGGTGATTATCATTATGGGTAGGAAATGTCCATACGATTGTTTGGGCTTTTGTTACTGGCATTTCTACTCTTTGTTTGCTTTCTTCAAAAGCTTTATCATTTATACAGTCAATTTCTCTTTACCTTAGCCGTGCATTCAATTGAATATCATTCGTTTTAATACAGTTACTATTAAAACGAAACGGATAATACTAGAGTACACTAAGCTAGAAATACGGAAACAACTGAGTAAAATAAATCTATAAAAAAACATTTTCCTCATACTTTTTCCTTTATTAAAAGCATATTACTGTTTTATTGAGGAAGGGTTAAAAACGCCTATATTATTGGGTCAAGTTTTCTATACGGCCCAACCGAAAAGAAATTTGGAAATTCATCTACCCTTTGAAGCTACGTGCATGCATTTTTCTGAAAATGAAGATTAAATAAATTGCATTTTTGGTTTCTGAAAGGTCATACACAAAAAATCATACAATTACCGTAAGGCTGAATTGTATGCTTATGTTATTAATATGCTACGATTATCTATAGCTAACGCTAACAGCTCAGAATGCAAATGCTAAAAAATAAGGCTTTCCAAGGCACGCTAACGACTTGCGACGCTATAAGTTTGGTAGTGTGTTTCTTTGAGCTTGAGGTTTGAGATTAGTCATTTTTAAAGAGATTAGTGAACGTTCGTTGGTGATGTTTCAAGCCCTATTCCATTAATTATAATGGAATAGTGTTTGAAACATCACTATGCATGAAAAAAGTGTTCATACTTTAAGGAGTAATAATTAAAACGCAAAATGTGAAGCAATAGCTACAATCCTTCCTTGAATGGGGTTACGAGAGACAAGTACAGATTAACTCAATATTGAAGCCTGAACACAATCAAAAGTTGTAAACTGGGCTAGAATATTCCTCGTTCTTACTATTAGTTTTAATTGACTTGTTAAGGGGCATCGGTAAACGTATCATAAGTTTGGAACACTTTAGAGTAATTGTGTAATATACGGTGAAAAGTTACGAAGAAGCCAATTATATGGTCCCATTTTGGGGCAATTTGCGACGGTTGGGTTAAACAGTCAAAAAGTACTGCAAAAACCTTGAACCTTTAACTGAGGGCTTAACCCTATAAAACGAATTTAGTGTGAATCGAACAGTTTAGCTAAAACACGGTTATGTTTTTGACACCTAAAAATTGAATTTTGTTTATTACGATTATCAGAAAAGGAAAATATTCTGTGTAATAACATCTTGAAAGTAATGAGAGTTAATCATGACCTTTACGTCTTTAAAATCATTCTCTGTTTAAGGTGGGTGTAATATTATAGATTACACTTTACACGTTTTTTTCAATTTAAATCCTGATGATCGTGTATCATGGCAGTGTGCATTAAAGGTCTGTGCTTTCGGTTTTATTAGAGTGAATTTATATATCATCTTCGTCACTTTTTTGACTTTTCAAAGCTTATTTTTCTCAATGTTCCTTTTCCATTGCTTTTCCGTCGTTGGAGTATGATGTCTTGTGTGTGCCACTAGCTGAAAATGCCAAAGTGAAGTACACACAGACAGATAATAAAACTATACACACTACTGACACTATCACCAGCAAATGCGAATAAATTATTCAGGTTATTTTGAGTGTGTCTCTTCTTTTACAAGCATTTCATCTCCGAATCATCCGTTTGTTTGTTCTGGACTATAGCTTCGAGAAACATTTTAAGTTTCTTTGGATATGATCATGTAGACTTTTCAATCACTCGTCGTTTTATTTTTTTAAATGGCTAGATAGTTTCATTCATTCGAAATTTATTCTACCTAATATTACCTGATAATAGGAAATAGAAATGTGTTATTTCGCGTTCCACACATAATAAGCTAGTTTCCCATCGAATGTCTCTATGAGCTGTTGATTTTTAAAATAAAAACTTAACTGTTCGTAATTCACACAGAAATATGTCCTACCATGCTACAACTATTTATCAATATCATTATCAAATTCATTATCAATAGTACAAGTAGACTGAAATATGGATTTGCTATTGAAATTTCAAAGTAATTTCTTTATAGTCAAACATGCAACAATTAGTTAAATTAGTTTGAGATTATAACGCCTTCGAAAAATGTACAGTGAAATGTTATAATCATTTTTATAATTTTGTTAAATAGTTGTGTCGTAGTAGTAGCACAACTAATAAATCGGAGTCTAGAAATGGCAGCATCTTCAATTAAAAGATGAATAATAATGAATGAATTCCAATTTGGTATGTTATGAAGTTTAAGTCAATTAGTCGCTATACTAAGAAAACAGCTTAAAGCTTTCCCTTTTACAAAAAGTGAGAGCTTTAATATTCAACAAAATACATCATACAATTGAATTGACGCAGTAAGAAGTCATCGTCTTACTATTTTACATAAATTTATGATAAATTTTCTCTTTCTCTTTGACACTTGATACTTGCAAAGTCAAAACTAACAAAATAGATAAAGAATAACACTTTCATAGCTGGCGGATGCAAAATATATGTAAAAATTGTATGTGTGTATAATATATGAAATTGAAACAGGGACTGAAAGTGAAACAATTTGTATAACACTGTTCGAGCATTCAAAAAAGACAACAACATGAGCTACTTTTCTTTCCTTATAATATTATTACAGGAAGCAAGGTACTTGTAGAACAAGGACTTTGCAACTAAGTGTACATCATCACCTTACGTTTTGAATAATAAATAGCGTCCTATGAAGCTTATAGTTTAACCGATATACTCAACGCATTTTTGAAAATTTTCAGGAAATATAAGAAATTGTTTAAACTGTATGTTCAAGTTTGAATTTAAAATATATTTATAGGCAAGCAGTTGTATTTGATCCAATTTAAAAAATTACGTCAACAAAACAATTAAGAATAACTACCAAAAACCCCGGAGTCTGACAGAACCTTAAAACTAGTATTGTTTTGTTAGCATATTCGTAAGTGTTGACAACATTATTGTCGCCTCTGCGGGACTACAAATACAACCATTTTTATTGGATTACAGATTCATACTTGCAAAAGGTACTTAAGAACAAATGACCTAGACGAAACTTTAAAATAAAAGACTGAATCAAAACGGCTTAGGTATTTAGCTTTCTATTTCAAGCGCATAGACTCTTTAGTCTATGTTTCAAGCGAAGCAAAACTTCTTGAATCAACAGATTATTCAATAAAAATCTAAAATGGACTACCCTTCCTTGTACCTTAGAGTCAATAGGAGCCAGGAACTAATGAAACTTTTTTTTGTTTCAAAAATAAATAAACTCCTTCTGGGTGGTTTAAATAAAAAAGTCTCGTTTTGAATGTAGCGTTGTTTTATATAAAACCTAATAAGGTTTAATAAAACGATTTAAAAACTGTTAAAGTGTGAAGAATAAGTATAGATGATAATAATGATGCTAACAAAACTCGTCATACTACATAGCTCATACAACTTTCGTTTCGAATATTCGTTTTAAAAGAACACGGTGAAAGCTATATCAACTATAAAAAACAAATAGGGTTATAAATTCTTCCTGCGGATATTGACATTAGATGTTCTTTGGAAAATTGGCAAACCTCCGAATATTTTAATAAATAATTAAGTATTTTGCTTTTGTCATGGAACATTGAATTTATTCTGTCTCGTGTTTGTTACATGAATGTCCCTGGATGAGTGAACATTTGCAGCTTCCCTTAATTCATCAATCATAGAAGAAATGAACGTGACTAATGTGTTTTAAAATATTTCCTTAAAAAACAATTTTAATACTTTTCCTCTCATATACATTTGAATTCTTCACTGATTAAAATATGCATTTTTATTGCATTTTAAATGGAAACTTCACTGAAGTAGCATAAATGCTGTTGCAACACAGTGGAATTTACAACTTTTACTAAATTGAAATGCATATTATTCATAAAATGAAAGTCTGTTTTGTAAATGTGCTCAGTAAAATACTTTACATTCAAAAGTTTCAAAAATTACTCAAAATTTACTGTTACCATTAGAGTAAAGTATTATAAAGTAATTTTAAATTATTGTATATCGTATTCAAATTTCAAATTTCTTAACTATAAATTTGTTAGTTGTGAAGCAAATATAATCAATTCACGGTGAAAGTATCATGTAGGTCTCGTTGTCCCTCCCACTAGTCAAAATTTAATAAATAAACAATTGTTTTATCAAATTATTCACTGACTATTCATGAGACGAGCTTGGTAATTTAAGTTTTGCATTAAATAGGCTACCGAAAAACTCAAATTAGATTCCCCAGAGTGGAACCGTACCATATACTGTAAAAAAACCACCCCCGAGATGCTCTTTAGTCCTTTTGAATGCTGTAGTAGACATTTAGAAGAAATTTATGAAGTAAAAATTTAATTTTACGGTTTTTCACGAGGAATGTAAATGAAATAGATATCCTTCTAGAAATGAAGCCTTACTTGTTACTAATTTAAACCAGAAAGTTTGAAATAAATCTCTATAGGAATCTAATCTAAGTTTTACGGTAACTCGAACTGCTAGGAAGGTGTTCAACTCCCACAACGTAATAACAACTTACGTCAATGAATTATCAAGTTACTTGATAGCAGGTCACCCACACAATTTCCAAGTTAAGTTATATCCATGCTAATGTCAAAGAGGTATGAAAATGGTTTCCTACTAAACCAATAGAAAAGAAAAAGAGAACCAAGATAAAGTAGTAGCTAAAATTTGCATTTCACGTCATATATGCCTTACGGGTTAAATCCTGGAGTATCCCATCAGATTTCCAGATAGTATCAATTCATAGGAGATAATGCATCACTCTCTTCAGTCACTTTCGTTTTAAATGTGAAAGGGAGGAAAGTGACTATTCTTGGAGCCTCAGCCCCAGTGTACCAGCTGCCAGAATTTTATATGCCATGTCACACCAATTTCTCCTTCTGTTTTATTATAAAGGTAGGTGAAGACTTACTCAGAGGGCCAGTTCTCACCCGAATTCTCTCTTGTCGTGACAACAACCATATTGCTTCTTGTACTCACCTCACCACCCCAAATACCACTACTACCGTCACCGTTACGTTTTTTGCTATCAACGCTTACAAGAAAGACAAGCATCGTCATTTCTACCAAACTTCATGACTTGAATCATCTTCGGAATATCAAGTAGCTACCTTCAGCCCATAGCATATTCGATTCTCAATAGTTTTTGTTAGTTTCCACAAATTACAAGTACAAGTCAAACTCATCCAACCAATACGTCAAAGCATAGTATACCCTTTATTTCTGCTACAACTGCAAAATCTTACATCCTGAACTGACCAACTAAGTCTTGTTCATTCAGAAAGAGAATTCATACGTCTTAAGAAAGTAAATGGCTTGGAAGAAACTTTTAAGTCTTAAGTAAACTTGAGTGGGGATAACTAAATTGGATAATAAAAGGAAAAAGTGGAGGAGTTTTGATTTGTTGGTGAAGATCTAAAGAAGATTCACAAGGGATTAGAACTGGCGAAACTACAACCGTGTTTACAGACCAAAGGGGTGCATTTTTGTGTGACCTGACTTTATAATAGGAAGTCAAAAGACGAACAACAAGTATTGTTGAAGAGGTAAGCAAGAAAGACTCACGTAAATCTTTTTAAAGGCTGAACGGCATTGAGATCCAAAGGGTAGTTCTAAAGGTACAACGTAACATTGCAGAGCAACTAACCGGAACGAAAAAACAGGACACTAATTGTCAGTTAGAGTCTCAGTACGAAATAAAACGCTTTTATAAATCGAGAAATAACATATTTCAATATTAATAGGAAAATCAAATACACAGACAGAAAAAAACCTCTGAAGTAGACCTCATCTGAAGCTATTGTAAAGTTGAGGAAAAGATTCTAATACAACTTTAACCAGAAGCATTGTAACCTGTTGATTTCATTCTACGTGGGAGACAATTGAGCCAGCTGAGAAAAAAATTGAAGCAATTTTACAAGCAAATGCAACCGAGAGAGAAAATACATCTCGTTTGATTTACTGATTCCACAAAAAGCAACCTTGATAAGTACGATATTCACTGAAAAATTGTCATTGGATCAGATCAGATATTATAGATTTTTGAAAGAAGATTTATCCATTCTCCTTAATCATTCTCAAAGAACGTGAAATTGGCAGAGATACCACAGAAATCCATCACAAAGGAGTTTAAGAAGGACGTGCTAAGAGACTAAGGTGACAAGATAAGGTAAGAGATATCAGCCTTTCTTATTGCTTGTGTAGTCTGTAGTTATATAGTTGTTTAGCATTGGGGATTTCCTTGTATTTTGATTAAATATATGGAATATGCAAGGGGTAATACAGGGTTGGTTGTAAATGAATAACAAATCAATCATAAGAATTTTCATAAAGTGAAAGCTTACTTTCTCCTATTGTAAAATTTAAAACTTTCGATGCAATTTGCCTTCTGAACTCACAAATTTTATTTATTAAAGACCAAGGTCTTTGGTTTTCTCATAAATCAAACTCATGATGCATTATTTCTAAAAGCATTTTCCTTAAAGTTTAAAACTATGTAAAATGTGTGGAAATCAATCAACTGAAGAGTAAAGGTATCATTAGCAACAAATGCAACTTTATTTGGAATTCTAGGAAACTTGGAACATCCAAAATAGGTTTAGATAACTTAATTACCAAGAAAATGTAAGGTACCCTTCGAATAGAGAAACTGAGATTTATCCCTTCTTAGACAGACGTAATATTTTGTATGTTGTTTCACGTTACCCCTGCTGTTGCTTGTTCAAGTACTACCGTTGGAATGATGTTACTTACTTGAGTTTCAAATTACCCCAGTAAATGAGTTCTTGAGCTACATTGTTCGAAGACTCCAAGTAATCGAGTTATCAATCCTAAGGGAATCCAAAGGGTCCTGTTATTAGTTATTAATATTAGATATTAACAGAGCTTTAGGCTTGGCCAAAAGGGTTGCATCACAAATCTATCATTTCGAGATTAATCTCGGGTTTGTTGCAACAAGAATGACGACCACTGCACTTCTTGTTACTTTAGGTAACTATAAAGTATCGTTATACAATATGAGTATTATGGCAACATTAAGGCTCTAGTGATGTATTAATGTCGTAGAGCTTGTTGAATTTTCATGTAAGGCAAGATGGCAAGAATTTTTGTTATCAAAAACTTTATCTTACGACTCAGTGCCTTGAAGAGGTTTTATAAGTCATGGTCTATGGATACGAGGTAATTCAATAAATTGGAAGTAACTTGTAGTGGAACAATATGAAATTACATCTTTTAATACACAAAATTCACTTAGGATATTATCTGATTGAAATGTTTGTTTTTATTGTTAAACGTAAACTAAAAAAAAGTCATCGATGCTCGAAGCAATTTTCAAAGTATATTGAAAAATCTTTCCAAGTGGAAACAGAATTTGTTGCACATTTTCAATCTTATAAAATTTCTTAGTCGGATCAGAATAGTTTATTATCTTGAAGGAACATCTGCAGGCTGAAGATTTAAAATAAAGCTTTGTAGCTCAGGTTGACAAACATTTTTTTTAACATATTGGAAATGGAGGATAGTTATTCTTTCTCTCTTTTTTTTATTATCATGGGCTGGAGCTGGAGTTTTGTTTAAAATCCAAACTCAGGTTTTTTTTATATTCATATAGAATTTAACGTATTTGACAAGCCAAGTTTTATCTACAACTACAACATTTGTTTCCGTCGAGCTCTGTATTTGCATTTCCTAGAAATACCTCGCCTACTCTAACGCTTTCATTCGGTTAGAATTTATAAGAAAATATGCAACGAATTTAAGACAAGGAAGGAGACTTTATAATTAGATTATTTAATTATTATAGAATACAGTAAACAGAGCGTTGTTAAAAGCATTGCCTTAAACGTTACCATTGTATTCTTTTCGATTTTTGAGATATTTAGTTTGAGATTGAGATGGGATGGATTCAGCTACCCTTGAGCAATTTCAACGAAAACACAAAATTGGAATTTATTGTGTTTATAGTTGTCTTTCAATTAAGTTTTTGTTTACATTTCTTAATTTGAATTTGTTATTCCTGTTTGTTTTCCAGAAAACTAATTAGCCAGTGAAGATAGTAAATACTTGATCCAATTCACTCATCTCGTCACTGTTGAATGGTCCTTTGGTTTTAAGAAAATAACTTTTCTTAACGCTGATTAGTATGTATAACTTATAACTTGTAACTTCCGATCATAATTTTAACTCTATATTTATAAACAGAGGATTTCCTTGTCAAATCCACACTCGAAACCAAGTTTACTCCAGTTCTAGTGAGGCTTGTCAGAATTGGCCATTCTTTAACTTGCGTTTTTTTTTATTCGAGAGCTATGAAAGCAGATAGTATTAACTAGGAATAACTTTCCTACTTCGGATTAATTGTTTCAATTTGTCAAAGTCTTCAGGATAGATCCCGATTCCCTATCATGCCTTACTAACATTTGGCACTTCCCCGTAACAAAGAAAAATGAGAAAAATTTTGCAAACAAAAAGACAAATTAACTAATTTACTGTCAATTTATAGAATTAATGAAAGTTCCATTATACAAACCTTAGTTTCAAATTAAAACTGCAAGTAAAGTTTTTCTACAAGAATAGTAGCCACTACGTAACTTAACTCTTTACAACATTTTGTCCCACTTCTTTTAGAGCTTCTTAAAAGACTTTTAGATAACTGTCTGATCTTGACAAAAACATTTCGTTTCTGATTAAATTTATTGTCTATGAATATTTAAAAACATTAATTTAGTTATTTACCTCTCGCAGTGGTCTGTTCAGAACATTTTTCATCGTTTTAACCAGAATTAGAATTTTATCAGATTCCACAAATATCTACTCTACTTAACGAAACAAAGGAACTTCCTAATTCCCCGTTACTACTCATTCAAGATTTCTTGCAAGTAAAGGACAAAGTTTAATCTCTTAATGAACGTAAAGGGTAGTAGTTATGATGATGAGGATACGTGATATTATCTATTAGGAAGATGAGTCAAAAACAGTATTTGTTTCAGCGATAGTCTAATTATTAGCAACAACTCTTGACTCACCTACCTATCCAGACTTTCCACTCATCTCCAGCTAAAAGTTTTCTTAAGATTAATTTTAGCTTGTATGCAGAGGTAAACCTATCCTTAAATGGTAGAGTAACCCACATGCATTTTAATTATGCATGTGGGAAAAAATAGTGTAAAGAGAACAATTTACCGTAAAAAAAGCTATTAATTAAAAGTTAGAGGACGACATTTCTTCATAAAATACTTTCTTTTTTTAGCTACAAAACAGCTTTTTGTATAAGATAATGGTTTCTGATACATCTTATTGTAGGTTTGAGGCTAAAAAAGTGAATGAAACTTCTGCTATAAAACTTTAATGTTAAATGATGCAATTAAAAGATAC
The DNA here is from genome assembly GCA_034698605.1 of Isotoma decorata. Taxonomy (NCBI): domain Eukaryota; kingdom Metazoa; phylum Arthropoda; class Collembola; order Entomobryomorpha; family Isotomidae; genus Isotoma; species Isotoma decorata. The sequence continues at coordinate 38,882 of JAQGBU010000275.1, forward strand.
TACCAGGTACTTAAGGTATGGGCTATAGTATTAAATGATAATGAAGCAAAATGAAACATCATAACCGAATTACCGTGTATGGAAATACCAGATGATACCGTATAATATCAAGGCCATTGAATGTACTGCAATTTATTCTGATGAAAGTGTACTAAGCCTTAAGCCTGAGGAGTATTTAATATTTGCTTTACAGATACTAAGGGAAGAAGGTACAATAGGTAATTGTGGATGCATTTTAGAACTTTTAAATGTCTTGCTGACTTGCATTACCAAATATTTTATATCGTTCTTCTGTGTATTTACAACTTGTCATTAATCTAATTGGCATTGCGGAAGACAAATATTCGTATGAGAAACATCTTTGTTACTACTCTACTCCCAAAAAAGAGGTTTAACCTATATTGGCTCAAAATGGGCCAGATTTGTCTCAAGTCATAATAAAGAATTTAAAGAGAAACAAAATGTGAAACAGTGAGTACTAAAGGCTAGTTCAATTCAAGACTAAAAATATTGAACTCAGGCAATTTAAAGTTGATTTGTTTCTTACTGCCAGGACTTTAGAAAAAGATGAAGAGTAAGAAAAAATATATGAAACTGATGTGGTTAGGCTAGGTCAGTCATCACCATATTCAACAAATATGGCAACCCCAGGTGTAGAATATGGTAGTATAGTACCCGTTTGCAGTGGATGTATTCAAGATTTATCTGTTCCGCAAACAAGTCCTTACGTTTTATGCAAAAATATAAAGACATGTTCCATGTAGAATAATGTAGTAAAAGGATTCGTTTACGATTTCCTCGAAATTGGCGTTGAAATAAGTAGGTTTTACTACCTGTGAAATTGGAAAGAATCTAAACTGGGCAGTAACATTCGTATTTCAAATAAACCATTGCAACGGATTTACCGAAGTGGCGCGAGTGGAAATATGCTATAGTCTCACTTTGCCCCAGCCACACCCCCTTGGTGTGACCTGTGACCGTTTTGGTGAAATGTGCTCTTTGACCTATACTCGGTATAACTGAAGA
>JAQGBU010000276.1:0-39891 GCA_034698605.1 Isotoma decorata
GTAGAGGCGCAAATGTGCAGAGGCGCAAATGTGCAGAGGAGCAAATGTACCGGGGCAAATGTGCAGGAGCAAATGTGTAGGCGCAAATGTGCAGGCGCAAATTACCCTATACCTTTCTGAAGTCATTCACTACATGTGCATGGGTATAGAAATCATACAGAACCAATGATCAAAACCTAAAATTGGGACTGAATTGTGTACTGATCGTACTGAAAGAGTTTCATTTTTTGGCGTGCTTATAAGATGCCTAATTTATCAAGGCAAAAAAGATTCAAATCGCTGGTAATGGTGGTATTATCTCACGTTCTTACTCGAAAGGGGTCTTCGTTCATCTGCTGTTACATTAAATCATACGAACTAATAAGTGAGGGTTTCAAAGCATAAATTGGAAATCATGGAAAAAACTGCATTCGTCCCATACGTATACTCATCATAAAAATACCAATCATAGTGGTAATAGTACATCACAGCAATATAATATGATACATTGATTTGCTATCACCTTTTCCCCGGTATGTACATATCTAAAATAAAATGAATGCTTTTCTTTGCTTTTAGCTTTAGACAGTTTTTAATACTTTCAGCCTTTCAGAAAATCACTGAGTGAACAACGAAACAAGCTTTTCAGATTTTAAGTAACACGTGTTTCCATCTTCGAAATATACAACTATATGATTTTAAAGAAAAACCATACAAGTAATATTGAACAGAATAAAAACCCCGATCCCGATCTAGGCAAAATGTGAAAGTATCTCCTACGGAGAAAGCATTAGAGTGGTGAAGTAAGAGTTTCTGATCTTGGGATTATTTCTTGGAAAGAAACGCTTTTCACTTTGTAACAATAAACCTGTCGATTGAAGTAAGTTTAGTGTATAAGAACCTTAAAGAAAAACTGCTTGTGGTTTTAAGCGGATATTCAGGAAGCCAAAGCGAGAGTTTACAACAACTTAGAAAAACACTCATTCATCTAATCTCATCTTTAGTTCAGCTCAGCCTCAGCTTTCTTTGCTCTTTTAGATTTTGGATGAATCTACAATCCTTTGAGCATTTTCTCACGCTGTCAGCCAGACTGATTTGAATTCCTAAGGGATTTTAGTTCAACCTAGCTAGTCTTTTTTGCAGAAGTTAAGATTCTTATCTGACTAAGGTGGTATAATCTAACTGACTAAAAAGGGCCACCACCACCATTCCATACCAGAGCACACTTGCAAACAGAATTTTGTCTTCATTTTCATCTCCTAACATGTATTTGCATATTATGTATAAAACGAAATATCAATATTATTTCGTACAAAAAAAATCCAAAGAAAAGTTTCATCTTCATTGGATTCTTTATGTGAGACATGTTTGATTTGTATGATAACTACTTCCATAGTTCAGGTATATCCTTCCAGATAAGATGATGATGATGCTATAAAGCTTTTACCTTATTCACTAGGGACAAAATACATAGCATATTCATGAATGTTATGAAAGATTTTTACCTTTTCTTAATACGAACAGGTGAGGGGAATATGTTTAAGCAGACAAGACATGCTAGCCATTTTTTGACTTATGATGATATATGGTACTATCTAGAAAGATCCAAAGGGTCAAAGGTCGTATAGTCTTTCTACATAGTGGTTATTTAGTTCACGATCAAGATGATGGCATACAAGGGTATAAGAAAGCCATTGTAGACAGTATCGTCGTATTTAATGAAGTGTATATTTTTATCGTAAGGAGATTGCTCTTCACCTCTTTAAGCTTTTTAGGTTGAGACAGAGTGTCAAAATCTATCTTGGTGAGATTATAAGTCTTCCTTCATGGAAAAATAGATTCTCGCAACGCAGACAAGTATCACAGTGTAAGCAACCTTGACTGCTCTACAAGGCTTCAGTAATCAATCAAGACAATTTTTGCTTCATTTCTTCTCATATTATGTAGTAGGTATATCTGATTCAGTTTTAACGAAGTTTAGCTGCAAAAGAACTTATTTAGTATAGTTAATAAGACGCATGTAATACAATTTTTACTGCAAGAAGATGGCAAAAACATGCATTCACTCTAAAATTTAATTCAGGAATATGGAATAGTCTTCTTTTAAATGCATATAGTCAGTCCAGTCCCCTCATCTTCAGTTGTAGTAAAAGTAGTAATAATGATACAAAATAAATAAAAACTTGTAGGCTGAGGCTAAATGAAATTCTTATTCGCTGTGCTTTACATTACAACTGGTGAAGCGAACTATAATTTATAAGAAGTTGGTTCATTTTTATTTCAGCCCAACGCTTGGCTACTTTATTAGCTGATGGAGATGGCTGATGGTTGAACCTAGATAAGGAGGTGACACATTATATGAGACCCATTTGTACTTTCCTACATAACTTACAACATTAAATTCGAAATTACAATTCCAAAATGTTTAATGTGTAACTCTGATTAGAACCAAAGACCAGTACGTATGAAATTCAGATGCATAATATTGTAGTAGTAGTGTAGCAGAGGACAACAATCTTAAGGACTTGTACTTGTAGTGAAACGAGCATAAATTAATATTGAATGTCATTCATTAAGCCTTCTTTTCCTTTGGTGGTGTAATGCAAAATATCTGAATAAAAAATGTTTTATTTTTATTTTATAAGATAGGATATGTGGGTCTGCTGGGCATTCTCTAAAACTCATGCAAAAACCCAGTAAGATATTTGCAATGTTAGTTACTTTAGCTAAAGCCTTTTAGGCCATCGTAAGTTTTGTAAGTAAAAACTTAGAAGGCAAAAGTAAGAAAAAGAGAAGTCGTAAGAAGTACAAGTATCAAGTCAAGTAAGTACCATGGAACAGAAAATGACACCGACAACAGAACAGACCCAAAAGAGAAGATTACATATATGAACCAAGCGCTTTTACTCATTTTGACTTAGTTGGTCTCTGAAATCCCCCACAGTCAGATCGAGTTCGAGACTTTGAGAATCAAAAAAGCAACCCTTCTACCCCATACGTCCACCAAGCCTCTACAAAACAAAGGCATTCCTGTTTATATATTTACTTGTGCCGTAGTTAATTGAATTGAAAAAACAGATTGACTTTCACCTTTAAATCATACGTTTTTATTACCTTAATTTAGCAAATTCTAAAGGTAAACAAAAAGGAAACCGCATTCTGGTCCAGGATGCGTGAAATATCGTTCTCAGTAGTTTTAAGGGCAATTATAGTATATACTTTGGTACATGGATTAGTGGTTGATGCCCTATGGTGTGACAGAACTCCTCCGACTGCAAACGTTCCAAAGACTCCTGGTGACAATGGCTTCAAGATTATCATCAGTGGTGACCCAGACAAACCGGATAAATACATCCCCGGAGCTGTCTACACTGGTATGTCATTAAAATGTCTAGAATCTTGCTAAAAGTAGACCATGAAGTAAGCTTTTGTTTCTTCTGTACATGGAATGACTAAAGCTGTTGCTTGTAAAATTTTCATAAGACTAATACTAGTACTAGAAACCAAACACTACTGAACTCTTATTCTGAATGGAATATGTTAGTTGTTGTATCTGCATGTATATGTGTAGTAAGGTTTAGTAAGCAAGTTGAGTTGGTTAGTTTGTTGGGTTGGATGGAATAGAAAGAGACACTTTTCTTCAGTTGGACTTTTTACTTTCTCTTACTTTCTCATCTGCCGCATACACAATGCTCACGTACAACAACTGAACACTACAAGGCAATACTACTTTCTTTTACATGTTTAAGAGCGTTTAAGAGTCAGAGAGTTAAAGACACTAACCACTCTGCATACCACACTACTACCATACCAGTCAGTAGTGACTTCTATTTCTACTTCTTTTGTTGTGGTAATGGTTGTTGTGAATGAATAAATAAATTGGCTACTTGTGACTTTTGGTCGTGGTCGACAATACGTAGGGGATTTAGAATTTATAAACTTTTGTTTTATGACAGTAAAAGAGGATGAGGCTTATTATCATCATCATCATCATCGTCATCATACATAATTCAAATTAGGTAACACAAGACGGAAAAGTCATTTTGCACTGAATTAGTCTCACAACTTGAGATAGAGTAGATCTTCTTCACTTGGAAACTTTTACTTTTTAGGCAAATGATTCCCCCTCTGACTGATTATGGTGGCATGGTGGTATGTATCATGGTGTAAAAGACTTCTTGGGAATTACTTTGTGTACCAATCATACCTACGACACTACTACTTTCTTCCAAGTTTAGTTAAGACAGTTAAGACTAATAGTGAATAATGGGGTAAAGAAGGAAATCTTTGTAGGAAAAACACCCCGTCCGTCACCCTGTTAAACTTCTTAGTAATTTTATAGTTTTACTTTAATATTCTTGCTTAGATTAGTCTTAACTTGGGTCTTAATAAGAAGTGAATGTCACAAACATACACGAAGGAAAAGGTTAGATTAACTATGTATGTTGTACATTATGATTCTCTGCTCTTGCCATAATCGGAAGTGTAAATGAAGAAGACATTGCATAGTGGATAAATCGTGACTTTGTCACCCCTTAAATTGGAATCCCAGGAAGAAGTAGAGGCTCATCTCATAAAGCATGTCAAAACTAGAGATTTATGAAAGTTCTAGGTATTATGCAAATGTAGTGATCAATAGAGTTTTGATATTCCAAGCAGCAGACACTAACAGGAGATTAAATTGTCTTATTGCTTTCCTCTACCCTAATGTACAGCTTTTACAAGATGTGTAGAAACTCTCAGGAATATATTTGACTGGATGTATCCAAACCTATAAAATAAAACGAGTATATAAGTCTATGATGAACCTGGCTTTCTCTTAATGTTTTTACAGGAAGTTGAGGAAAGATCATTAGCATACTTATCCTACCCAACCGTGAGATTTAATACGTTATCCTACATTATTACTTCTTCTTCCATTTTATCCCAAAACCTAATAGATTTGAATCACCTGTCTAAATAATCTATTAGGGATATCTGAGGGATATAAAGAGGTCTATAAATCCTTGTTAAAATTGCTCATCATACTTTTAGTCATTTGGTGAATGCATTTTCCTGAATGATTAATAATTTGTATTATAGAGATAAGGATTGTAATCACTTAATTTAGAACTGCCTCTTAATGCAAGTAATACTTATCAATTACACTTTACACTACAATATTAGCGTCTTAGTCATATTTCGTTAATGTCAATTAATTTCAATGAAATCTGTTCCAAACACGCCTTTTCCACTAATATGAGACATATTATTATGAACCATTATAAATGTAAATTTGACATTATATTATGCATGCATGGAAATGAAGTCCTTCAAAGTAAGCAGAAAAATACCATAAAGAAGTCACTAGAACATACTTAAGCTTCAAGACCACAAGTACTCTTGTTGATTCGCAAACATATAAGAAGTTGGGAACACTTTTGGGCATTTTATGACATGAAATATATTAAAAATATATGACGAGTGTCAATCTAAATCTGTCTTCAGTATTCTATACCAAGGCGAATTAAATTGCGTCAGTTTAAGTCAGTTTTCTTCCCCTTCGCATGCGACTCATGATCTCAACTTATCATATCATGCTTTTCGATACAAATATTTTACTCATATTGACATTGTGTAATAAAAAACAAATTTCCAGAGCCCATCCTTAGTATCCTCTGGTACATTAAAGAAACTACGAATTAATTTACACTCATATAGAATTCATCCTGTAGGTTAACTTGTGTAGAGAGATTTAATTAATTGGGCGGAACTTTCATGTCCACCATTGAAGCATGAATTGATTAATTAATCTGAAGATGAGACAAATTATTTTGCTTAGTTTGCTTTTGCATAAACTTTAAAGAATTTGGGAAAGGCTATGAAATCAGTGGTTTATTATTGCTATATGATGATGATGATATGAGTAGTTCTTGTGCGAATGTTGACTCTTCTTCTGGGTTGATTGTACACATCTCTCTTATATAATACATCGGTATTCGCTAACGAATTAGTCAATAGATCCTTTCACCAAATTATAATATAATTTCTTATATCATGATACGAAACTAATACCAATAATAATACTAATGCTGATATAAATTCATCTATCTTGGATATCAAACTCAAACCTTCACTTTGTAATGAAAACGAAGCCATCTGCATCTGTTTGGCATCCTCAACAAATCTTTCAAAGTCTCTATATCTAATAAGCAACCGAGTCGGTTGAATTGCTTGCTTTCCATCACCAACGCGTCATCATCTTAATGCTTTAATCTTTCCTAACTCATATTATTATTAGCTTTGGCTTTTAGCTTATCATCATCATTAGTGAGTGAGAGTAAGGCTTAAGAGTAATAATAATAATATGCTTAAAATATAATAATATTTTATCAACTCTTCTAACCAGAAAGAAACGAAGGAGAGCATGTGGCGTTACTGATTGTGTTAAGAATTTCGTATACGATTCGCCAAAAAAGTTAATGTTTATACCTAGAGATCTGTTGAGACGAAGAAGTCGAAGAAAAAATCATATTCGACAAGAAAAACTCTTAATATCATTATATTATTTCATGTATGCAAATTTTTTATTATTTCAAGTGCGGGGATGAGTGTTTTTAATTGCGTTGGAATGTGAATGTTTTTCCCAGGGTAAAGCGCTTTACATTAATTAAATTACGTTGAAATAAATTCTGTTTCACGTCTGGTGTTCAATTTTAAGATAGAAACCAAACTTATTGTGTACCAGTAGGCCCACTGACTAACTACTGATTTAAGATTGTAACTTTGTAGGCAGGACGAAAGCTCACTGCAGTATAGGTAACTTAACTAGGGTTATTTTACTTTGAGCCTTGTAAAGATGTTAGAAATGTAATGGAAACATTTGTGCCCAGGCTGGGAGATAAATGCAGAAGGAAGAAACCGCATAATAGCATTAGTAAAATAACTTTGCGAAAAGTGCTAGAGTTTGGCTTAGGTTATCTTATTGTATCTTTGGTATCATTATACCGTGTAATAGGATTTCAGTTTCTAGTCATTTAAAAAATCTCAGTTTCCACCATGTGTTAAAATGAAACGGGTGTTTTGTACTCCTGTTCTGTATCCTATTTTGTGAGACCATTCCAAAGAAATACTGCTTCTCTCGAGAGGTTTAGATTTATTATGGTGAAAAAAACTAAGGAAATTCAAGAAGCTTTTTGTTTGTCCTTGTTCAATCGCCTAGTGAATATTAAATGAAAACAAAAATCAGATTACCCGTACACAACTTTAAGATCCCAAACTTTTTAACATTTCCTCAGCATTCTAGTTTTACTCATGGGAAAAATCAAAGCTGAAGATGAGTTCGGGTTTTGCCATGGTTAGACAGATGGATTAATTTTTTTACGACAATGACATGACACGCAACCCTTTCGATGACAAGGATTGAAAGATTTACTGAGAGTTGTCTTAGTTTTGGAACAGATAACTGCTCCTGTCTCAGATGATAAATCGGGTTTAATCGGAGTCTCATGTTTGTTTTTTGATGGCGAAATAAGCAAAAACTAGTTAAGAGACTCTTCTTTCTCTTTCCTTCTCTTCAGTCCTTTTCTTTTGACTGAAATTTCTTCAATCGTTTTTTTCTTCTTTCTTAAGTTTTTTCCTTCCGTCTCCTAAATGAACTTTTCTGATAGGTATAGGTATCAGTAGTGTCAGGTTGGGAACTGAAGATACTAACAACCTGAATAATATGCTTAAAGTGTAAAGTCAGTGTTTGTGGTAAACTGTGGATTTAGCATTTGGCATTTACCTTATGTAATGTATTATGTTTGTGGCAGGGGTATAATGGTGGAGAAAGTGAGAAGATGAGCTTGCTGTCGGGTGAAATTACATGAGCTCCCTACTTACAACCCATTATCAGAGATCTCCAATTTCAGGGATATTCGCCAAACTCTGTGAAACCTAAACCTGATTTCTCTTTGTAAAGTTACCCAAATATAGGCATTAATTCTCCATGAATGTGAAAACCTACCTTATCTAATATAGTATGGTATAGTTGCTTCATTTAAGTTTGTGGTTTTTGTACGAATACGTTTGAGCAAATGGATCCCAATCAGTATATCCATTAAGTATTTAGGTTTCATAGTATATGGATGAATTGATTGGTGGCTCATCTCTATCTCTTGCTGGATCGAAAAGTGTTTTGTGTTGGCCTGAAGTTTTGCTGCATAGATATCCTAGCTAAGACCACAATTACCACCCCCCCTTTGAACCTTTGTAGTATTATACTTCTTTGAGATGGGGATTCCTCGAGAGAGTAATTTGCAAAATTTCTTATACGGATAATAAAATGCCATTAGATCTTTGTAGTAACAATTAAGAGGGGATAACCTCAACACATGTATGCATCGGAGTAGTAAGATCTTATTATTATTATCACTAATTTATTTTGATACTGTAAGGGTTCAGCTAAGGATAATCTTTAGGTTTGAACATTAAGATACATTTTAAAATTAAGTGTATTGAGATCTGCAAAGGGTTAGAGTTGGAGTCTATACTCCAGTTTAAGCTGGATCAGCATTGGACTCTGGAAAGGGACTCCAGAGTTAAAAGCAATTTCATTCGATTATCTCTTTCTATTTAACATTAACAAAGGAAGGTGATTTTAATTAATAGCAGAATCTATCCTATCTTCTGTATGTGATACATGCTGTCCCATACCTGTCTATCTATTTGAAGTCTGTGGCTCACCAGCTAATTACTAAGAGTGCATTATCCAATTTTAAACAAATACACCATAAGTCTCCAGATTAGAGTTAGTGGGTTCATCTTGACTTGAGCCCACTGCAGCGGAATTAGTATCAGGGCGAGTGGGTAATTAATTTGCAATCAAATCAAGTAACGGAAAGAGATTTGGTGTATACCAATTACTTTTAGTACGTACTCGAGATGTATGTATGAGACAGGTTGAGCCAGCTTGATATCAAAGGCAGATCTTCTATTACTACTTCACTATCAGCAAATTAAGGTCTTGCTGTGAAGTTATAACGTCCAGGTACCCCTAGTAGGTAGGTAGGTAGGGTAGGCTTCGGTTTAATTTACTACTCTTCAAGTTGAGGTATTTTAAACGCATTCAATTCTATTTCCATTGAGAAGCTCCGTGATATTGAGGTATAAGGTGCTGAACGCGTTAGGTCTAGTAAGTTTGTTGTAAGTTGGAAAGGAGACAAAGATTTATCAAGTGAGAAAGAGACCCTAAAGGGTGTTGGTAAATGTCACTTGCAGAAATTGGAATGAGTAGAAGTACTTATATAATCGGCTTTTCCTTCTCTCGTCCTTATACTATCATCATATGTCTCTCGGACGAGCTCTCTCATGCCTGCCACTTACTTTATTCCTCACTTGGCGATTTTCCACTTGGTAAACTCTACGGTGAAGAGATGAGAGGAAGGATCCTACGCTTTTTATAAACTGAGGTGACTCTCTCAAGATGAGGATGGCCAACTAGGCTTAACTACTACGTATTGAAACTTTATACTCTTCAATAGGAGATGAGAGACCTGACCACTTTCTTTGGTTTCACTTTCCCCACCTTTGATTTCATGGGACGAGACCACTACTACTGAAATTACATTTATTTACATCCTGGTCCCCATCTATGCCTACGATGTTTGCTGGATAGGTTTAATAATTGCTACATGCACCCTTAGGCTAATGTACATGAATATTAGATACAAAAAAGTTATTAGTTATCCCTTGAGGTTGATTTACATTGAAATATTTGTTTTCCTTTGTCTTCTGGTTTATTAAACAACATCTGCTTTGGCAAGTTAGCTTTACTACAACATAACATAAAAAATACTGAATTGTAATTTAAAACGTCCAGGTAACTTAAGCTTTCATTGTCTTGGAAAAGTTTTACTTTTTTAGGAATATCTTTCAGCAACTACTCCCAAGGCTACGAGGAAAATTATCCTTTGAGAGAAGTTATGAAAAACATGTAACAAAAACCATAAATCCGAAAACAGGTACTTTTTTGTTGTGTACTGTATAGTTGGTTATCATGATAAATGGGATTTGTAATATTTCTAAACTCTAATAACGACTTTTACCAAATGAATACAATGTTTGGTAATAATTTGAGCAGCAGTAAACCGCTCTGCGTTGTAACATATTACAAATTCAATTTTAAGTAAAATTCTGTTTTTGAACAAAGGAAAAAAGAAAGATGCCTCTGGATCTGGGTTAATAGGTAGTTGGCAATGGAAATTTTTTTGTTATAGCAAACTTTGAGCTAATGAAAAAGAATATTCTGTACGTCTACACTGGAGAAAGTTTCTGCTTGTTAGTTTCACCTCCACGCATAAACAAATGACTTTCTTCTAACCATTATTCCGTCTCATCACATAATAGGGAAAATTACTGAAACTTCTCCATTCTATTCTAACATCAGACTTACTTTCTCTCATCTTCAGAACTAACTAACAATAAGGCTTCCATTAAGTCTATTCATTCCCATGCAAATATTTCAGTCCTAGATATTCTGCTGTTTATAACATATTAAACGTTATGCTTGTATGCCAGCACTTTTATAAAAGTGAAAATCCTTGGCTTCATTTAGTATATATACCTGCCTAAGTCTTGGTAGAAGGAAGGAAGACGTCTATTACAATAGTAAACTGAATATAATGCACATCAACGACATCAAGTACCAAAAGATGAGCCCTTTCATCTTCAACTGCCTGAAATCAGCTCCCCCACAAAAATCTCATCTAGCTAATGTGCCTGGAAACACTTTACGACTAAAGTTGCTACCACATCAAAGTGTTACTACTCGTAGGCCAAGCCACGTATCATATGATGATGCAAAAGCCGAAAACAAACTTAATGGGTTTACTTTTATTTAAATGAATAATATTACTAGGTTTTTTAGCTTTATGCATGCTCGTAATAAAAAGTAAATGATGGCTTTAAAACAAAAACCCTCGTTTCATTACCATTTGGACAGGGACTAATGTTGATTACTATACGCTAAATTGCTGGTATGCTTAATGAACTAAAGATGCAGAACATTATCATGTTCCGCTTTATATAATCTAATGAGATTTGGGTGTTTTATAATTATAATTATTGTTTTGGTTGAATCAAGTTTAAAGTAAGGATTCCAGTGTAATTTAATACTGTTGTTTTATTGATTATTAAAATGGTTAAGGTGTATAGGTTTTTAAAGCAAATGTTATTTTTATTTATTTGCAGTTCGTTTGCAAGGCCCAGGGGATCCTTATTCAGTGGTAAAGTTCTCAGGCTTTCTTTTAGTCGCGGAGCCAACTGATAGTGTTTCTCCGGAAGCCTCAGCTGGAAATTTTCAACTCACAAGCGACTCTTTAGCCAGATTTAGTGAATATTGTCCTCATGCTGTAAAACATGCTTCAGAACTTCCCAAGGCAGAGGTTCAAGTCCGATGGATTGCACCCCCGGTGACCAACGGATGTGTTAGTTTCAGGTGTGTATTACATTACATCCTTTGGCTTTCCACATTCGTTACTTAAAAACTACCATATATTACACACTCCTACTATTTCTTGTTGTAAAGAACTCTTGCAAGTTTATTTATTACCCTGACCCTAAAATTGGCTCCCAATCCTAAAGCGGTTTAGCAAAAACACACCCATCTTGTTCTTCTACCTTACTTACCTACACTTATCTACAGTCTTGCTCTATACACTCATTCAGTACACCCTAGATAATATCAAAAAGCATCTACATCCACCCGTAATGCACCACCCGGGTTTTACATTCAGATACTTGTCTAGTAGGGGTACATGTGTAAAAACTTACTTACTTTACACCCTACTAGAATTCCGGAGTCTTGTAACAAAAGAATTCCAATTCAATCTCGGCTCAAACTATAATATTAGCACCTTTCACCTTCATACACGTGCTTGCATGATAAGATAATAAAGTTTTTTTCCCTTCTTCTACAGAAAGATATAATATAATAGAAATATGATATAATACATTCTACATGATACTAACAATTTATCCTATTATTTCAAACAAACCATATTCATGAAAAATGCTCAACTAGAATGTAAGTAGTGTGGGTGAGTAGTAGGAGTATAGTAGGTGTAGTGGAGCTTTTACATAAATTCTAGTAATTTTTTGAATACTTTCTTCACTCACTTTCTTCTTACAATTTTAATATTATGGAGAAAACCACTCAGTCATATTTTCCTGTAGTCATCCCTAAAAAATATATATTATTACCTATATCCATCCATTATTTTTCGTATTTTATCCTATATTTCAAGTACTACTACTACAAGGTTCTTTCCTTTCCTGAGAGTTTGACTATTATATTGAAAGTTTATTTTTGGTTCTTTGTCGTAAATCAAATTTTTACATCCTGTGTTGCGTGAATGTCGGCACAACTTCCCTCTCAGGCAAAGAGGATCAATTTAATTGCTTCTGCTTTTCTTCCAAAAAATGCAAAAAGGAAGATGAGAAAGGACAGGACGTATTGAGAAAGAGAGAAAGGAGAAAAAATATGCAGGAAATCTTGTCAATGCCACTATATTATACGTGAAGTAATGTATACTACTACTACTATTGCTATTAAAATGTTATAAAGTTAGTTCTACAAGTTAATACCGTATGTCAAGGGCTCGAAGCAATAGGTAAACAGTTATAATATTTATTGCTATCTTGCAAAAACTTGTAATTTTTTTCAATAATAATTCCCAATATGTATAGTCTTTGTATGTCAAGTAATAATGTCTATGGGATGCCTAATGTTAAATATTTTGAGGGACAATATTGAGTATAATAAAAGTTTCTTCAGTAGCTGGTGGAAGTTTGTATGGAGGTCGAGGGTGAATTATGGATTTTACTTGAGTTATTTGTTACAAAAGTATAATGCTCTTTGAATTTATTAAACCTTAGAGCAACGATAATCAAAAACAAAGAACAATGGTTCATGGATGACGGAGAACTAACAAAACAACTTTGCCCTGAGACAGAGCCTGGGGATGATGAAACAGAAACTACGGAGCCGTGCTGTGCTTGTGATGAAGCAAAATATGAAGTTAGTTTATTTTTAATACGTTTACAGGTTCAAAATATTTATGAAAAGTAGTACTAGTTGAAGTTCTACATTTATGTATGTATCTGTTTAAATTTGATAGTTGACATTTGAAGGACAATGGTCACCTTTGACACACCCTAAGGACTTTCCTGCAGATGCTTGGAGTGCCCACTTCAGTGACATTGTGGGAGCTTCGCACTCTCCAGGTTTTAGGTTTTGGCAGCATAATGCGGCAGCATCTGAGGGCTTGCGACAGTTAGCTGAGGCTGGTGATTCAAAGGATCTGGAAAGGGAACTTAAAGATGAAGTATGTTTCCTGTTTACAATAATAGATAAACTAGAACAGTGCCTATGGCGAACTAGATGAAATCCTTGGATAATGTAGCAATTTCCAAGACAATGAGGCAGTACCGAATTTCATGGTTTGGACAGCTTAGAGTACCATATAAAGTAGAATTGCTTAAAGGTTTAAATCTACAGGATGGGTGGCCCTGTATTTCAGAGATATTCTGAGCAAATACTTTTTTAATGTAACATTTCAAAATGCTTAGAAATGTAAAATTCAGGAATGGTTAAAGCCAATTTCTCAACTTACCCACTTTATATATTTTTTAGTATAAATCTGTCATGTTTTGAATAATTAGTATGAAAGAGGAGATTATTACTTTAGAAGTTTGTTTAGCTATTGTTTTTAACATAATCAATAAGGAGGGAGGGGGGGGTATACAGCAAGTATTAGAGTAAACGATACTACTATTGAATCTTTTACAACCTTTAAAACTCCAAATGAGAGTATTGAAACGTCTGAAGTAGAAGTCTCAATCCAAGATAACTTACTCCAACCCGAATCTCGGGGCTAAGTGAGAGTGGTGACTTCCCCGATTAAATAAAGGCTTCCAAAAACACCCGTTTATTTTATTTTATCTTATGAAACTACAAAATCAGCAGAGAAAAGGAATAATTGAACAAAAACTAAAGAATTCCTTAATTGATCTGACCCAAAGACCCAATAATGTTTTACTTTTATTTTTTGGCTACAGAGTGGAAATATAAGAACTATCATAAAAGCCAGGGGGCTTCGACATCCAAACTTCTTTGGCCATAAAACTTTTGCTGTCTTCCGGGCTGACAAGGATCACAATTTGATATCTCTTGTTTCCAAGATCGGTAAGTTTATGTTGGACTTTTATCGTTAAAGTTGAAACTACGCTACAACAAGTAGGTAGTTATATTCAAGTTACCATATTCTATAATTAGTCATTCAATCTCTTACAGACATGAAATTCCTTTTAGTTAGTAAACAGTTGTCCTTCTCTTTCCACTTAGATTTTGGCAAATATATTTATCTGCAGACATTTACGACGCAAAGGATTAAATTACCTGCACTGACTAGTAGTGGGAGTGAATGGTAATAGGCTTGACATTGGTAGAAAGAACGACGAACAAACTGTATTATTATTATTACTTTCTAACATAATTATAACAGTCTCATTTCTTAATTTAATTTTGCACACGTAGTCAAAACGAAACCTGATAAGTTAATATTACTCGTAGTAAACATGTCATAATCCTTCGAAAACATAAAAAGATTCGTTGAAATATTTCAGTTGGTCTTATACCATGCTTCGTTTTATTTAGCTTATGTATATGCAACTCAACCCCTCAGGAAGCTTTAGGGAAGTCGTGCAAATAATGCATACTAGAAATTTTTTGGAACCCATGATCTGCGTTTCTTTCCGTAACAGAAGTAAAAAAATGACAAAGTTAATACTTAATTATAATGCGTTTAGAATTTCTTTGGCATCTTTCTCCTCATTTCAACCATGGTTGAATACTTTAAATTAATTAGTTTTTATTCCTTCGCATCCTAAGTATGTCCCTTGGTACGGTAATTGAATAAGTGTATGGAGACGTATGTATATATGTGCTTAAGTGTCTGTCATTGTCGAATAATTTAATGTAACCTCATTCTCGGGAATTTCATAATATAAATGCAGATGAGAAAGTGCAATAGGATGGAATTTAAATTGATAATGTATCAAGTTGAAAGGAAGTATGTGTAGTACAAAAGCTTACAATGTGTATGAAATATTTTTAAGCTCCTTCACCGGACTGGTTTGTCGGAGTCTCAGGACTAAATCTTTGCTTGAAAAATTGCTCTTGGACTACATCTAAAGTGATTCCCTTATATCCTTTGGATGCCGGGACTGACAGTGGTATTTCATACTTGGTAAGTCTACATTTTCAGTATTTTATGTTGTTAATATTATATTTGAAACCTGTGTCCATTCATGTGCAAAGAGTAGGACTAAATGTAGGCTTTAGCTTTAAAAATAAGTGATGGTAGACTACTGCAAGAAGTAGAACTGGCTCTCGAAGACCGCTGGGTTTACTGCTTCTTTTGTAGATTCTCAATTCGAATAGAAGGACAAGTTGAAACTGAGACGGAAGTAATCCTATGTTGTTACAAATAGAAAATAAGGTTTAAGTGGAATCACAAGGATGCAAAATAGACTTTCACATTTGTATGTTCTATCTATTGTGTTTTTGAGTAGTCAGAAAAAGAGCCAACTATACCGAGAAACCGCATCAGTCGTATCGTGTGGAGATCTGACAAAGAGTCTCCCTTCTATGATCCTACCGGAAATATTGTTAAGCCTTTTGCAAGATTGCGGATTCAGAAGCAGCGTGCATATGAAAGACCTTGTGAAGGGGGCCAGCGTCGTGTTTTAGAAGGGCCTATTTACTACCCGGAGTGGGATGAGGAAGACGATTCTGACGAAGACAAACGTAAGAGAATACCCATATAACTATTAATTTACCCGTTTTTGGTATCTCCAACTTCCTGTCGAAGAAAAATCTACCTTTGTAACTTCGTGATTCAAGTAGAGCATGTAACTGGATGAGTACTAACAGAATTGCCGTATAGCTTAGGACACATACAATTGGTTATGTCTGGTTTGGATTCAGATGTCTGTATCAAACTCGACTGATGGGCTTTCCACGGTTGGACAATCTTGATAAAAGAAGACACAGAATATTAAGGACTGACATACCAATTGATTTGCTTGTGAATGTACTGGCAAGCTGACAGTAAACTTATAATATGTGTTTGTAAAATTCCAGCTGAATGCGCTGTGGGTGAATGGTCAGAGTGGACGCCATGCACAGCTACTTGTGGCAAAGGAATCATAAAACGTCGTAGACTGTACTTGGATCCAAAGGCAAAGGATTTAGGCTGCAATAGGAAATTGACCCAAGAAATGACATGTGATGCACCTATCTCTTGCTCGTAAGTGAGCCAATTCAATAAAATTTCTTTTGATCTAGATGACGCAATTTGCTTTGTGAATCAGCCAGGAATTCCTCTTTCTGCTTGTTAACCAACCATTAAATTGAAACTACCGAGAGAGAAAGCTGTTGTCGAAAATGTACAAAGTAAAAGGATAAAAAAGTAAAAGAGAGATCAACAACAAAAACGACTTTAAGCAATGAAATCCAGAAAAAAAACATTCTATGCCATTTCTCCTTCCTGTACACTTGGACTTTTCTTAGTTATTTATTCAAGTAAAAGATTAAGTTTCCTAAAACCTTTTCTTTGTTCCATGTTTCAGAGGCCAGATGGGTTCCAACTCGAATTACAATGGCTTTTCTAATGGTTACACAATTACTGGACGTCCCGGTTCCTATTCCAACGGATATGACATGACTTCTTTTAGCGGAGAGAATGCAAATGATCCATGTGCTGTGACGGATTTTACAGCATGGGGAAGTTGTTCCAAAACTTGTGGGCAGGGTGTACGTCGTCGTAGACGTGAATATGTCAACCGTGACTTGGCTAATACCTACAACTGCGAGGTTAAATTGTATGAAGAAGATCGATGTTATGGGGCAGTTGCTAATTGCAATGAACAGGAACAGGTATAGTCTATTTATTAAGGTATAATTTTTATACAGTTAAGTGGGATTGCCCTATACATTTTTATTGTATTTTTAGGTCATTCCCGGATGTGAAACTACAGAATGGGGACCCTGGGGTCCTTGTAGTGTTACTTTGTGTGGAAGAGGTTCGCGAACTAGGCATAGGTATGATTTTTTGGTCTCTAATAAATTCTGTCAAAAACCAATATGTCTCAAAGACTGTAGGGATTTTTGTGCCTTGATGTAGTTATGCTTCATAGTTCAGACTTATGTTTCATATTCCTCTTTGCTCAAAACTTAAGGCTGTCTTTAAAAGACGAAAATGTGCCTTCAATGCTATTACTTCCTAGTAAGTTACACACGTTTTTTTTATTCTCTGTAGAATGTATGCTGATCCTCGAGCGCTTACACTTGGATGCAATGCCAGCTTGATGGATTCGGAAACTTGTATGGGTCGTAGACCAGACTGTGGTCAACCGGAGGCGCTTCAAGGTATTCGGACATATTTAACTGAAAATAGTTTCATTTGTAAGAATTTTTCCAAAGACCTTAATTTCAATGTTTGTGCTTGTCTAAAGAAATTTGTATGCAACCCATGGATCCGGGTACATGTCCTCAGAGTGGAAGTTTCGAGCGATACTATTTTGACTACCAGTACAGAGCTTGTATGACATTCAAGTTCTCAGGTTGCATGGGAAATAAAAATGTCTTCGAGAGTGAGGAAGAATGTGAACAGACTTGTGGATCCTTTAAGGGTTAGATTAAAATCATATAGCATTTATTTTAAATTTTTTCAAATTTTTATCACTGTAGTATTTATTAATTGCCATGATGTTTAGGGGAAAGCTATTCCGATCAATCATATAATGGGAATTATTACGGAAATGTAAATCATTTGTCTCGCAACTCTTACAAAAATGGCATTTACAAACCTAAATCCTACAAAACTTCATCACCCTCGCCATACAATGACAGTCCGGTTGTAGATTGTGAAGTGAGCGAGTGGGGTCCTTGGGGCAAATGCAGCGTTGAATGCGGACGAGGGCACAAATACAGGATTCGATATGTTAAGGTATCCTGAACTTGAGTCAACGGCTTAATAAAGGTAAACGTTTAAAAATCTAATCAAAATTATTAAACATTTTCAGGTGTTTCCCATCAATGGAGGACGAGCGTGTCCCAAGCTGGAGCACAGAAGAAAATGCAAAGGGACAAAATGTCCTCAAAACCACCCATTCAACAGATATCAGCAATATGGATACGACGGATATGGTGCACCTACTGGATATGATGGGTACATCAATTAAATGAATATATTGCGAAGTATTCACTGTCGTAGGTCACGGTTAACTAGATCCGGTCACCTGTGCGCGGTTTTGAATTTGCTTTACACATAAGCCCTTACAATTAGATAATAAATACATAAATATATATCAACATTGTATTTCTGGATAATAATACCTTTTCTGGAATGAAGCTCGTAATGAATCAAGAAACGAAACACCTAAAAGTGGTGATTTGTCCCGTTATTACAATAATCTTATCATGTCATAATAATAATGTAGAAATTAGTTAGTGGTGGTATTCTAAACTAAAAGCACACTTTTTACTTACTTATCTTTAGATTTTCTGACTGCAGATTTTAATTTGTGTCATGAAGTTCATTAATAACATGTGTACCTTAATTTTTCTCTAAATAACTTAAATTTGCTTTAAAACTTTATGTACAATTATTCTTTGAGACAAATGCTTTTATAGTTAGTTTTAGTTGTAAATTCAATTTAATGTTCAAACAGTAGTGGGTAGCAATTGTTGTAAAATAGTTTCTTTCAAGTACGTTTAATTTCATAAGAGGAAAGTGTACTCGGAAACTTTCACGGTTGTATCATATCAAAGTAATAAATTATTATTAGAGAATTTTAACCATGGCACTTCCCCTGTTTTTCAGACAGTTTCATAGTATCTAAAGAATGTGTAGTTATTTAATAAA
Source organism: Isotoma decorata (assembly GCA_034698605.1). Lineage (NCBI taxonomy): Eukaryota > Metazoa > Arthropoda > Collembola > Entomobryomorpha > Isotomidae > Isotoma > Isotoma decorata. Next base: position 18,930 of record JAQGBU010000276.1, read on the forward strand.
ATTCCAGTATGTAAAAGGCTAACATATTTTTGGAATGACCACATTTTTGGGGTGATGCGTTTGTTTTCACCTTTGATTAGAACCTTCGAACGAAAAAAAATAATTGGAAAGCAACCCAGATAGCTTAAATTATTGACTTCATTCTCTTGTCAGGAATTCTTGTTAAACTTTAAAAGTGGCTTCTTGTTTCCATATTACTATCAATGTAGTAAAATCTTTTGAAGTTACAATATTAAAAGTATATTTAGACACTTAAAAGTTACAATTACGAGCAGTTGTAAAATTTCGTTTAGCATATTATTACACGTTATGTTCTTGTGTTCAGCTAAATGTTGAAAAAATACAAAATCAAAGGGATGGTACACAGCCCAGACAATTGTCTATAGATTGTTTTTTGTATTTATAAGTGGCTCTTAAAGGCAATCGACTACCTTACAGGTGCAAGTGTCCCATTTTTAATTCCACAATTTTCAAAAATCAAAATTCTTCCAGCATCGTTGCTCTCCCACATGGAATGATATTTAATGGTTTTCCATACACCAATTAAGATTAAGGCAGTTGTTTTATCCGTCTTATTAAAATTTTAGGCCATTAAGCAAATAAAAATGTAGCTGAGGAAGAATTATTTTAGGACTACATTATTTTAAGAGATTTATAACCTCTTAAAATAAATAGCTATACATTATATAGATATCCTAAACATTCAAAACTTATGCAATTATATAAGCATGTTTTCATTTTAAAAATAAATGGCGAAACCAAAAATATATTTAATGCTTCACAATTATTTTCATCCACTTTATTAAAATTTGGATCGTAGCTTATCCGTAGGTACAATAATGACAAAAATAACTTTCTGATACCAATTGATCTTGAACTTAAATTACTTTCAAAAAGACTCTCTTCCAGCAGACGGAACTTGAAACTGGTTTGTTTCATAAAATCAGTATAAAAAATTATGCTCGAAACATCTCTTAATTTTTTCTTATAATCCAGAAGTAAAACGTTATAACTAGAAATCAGCATAGTTCTATAAAGTAATAAAAACTTACAATGTATAATTTGTTAGTGTATTATAAATAAAAACAAATTAGATGTGGTGATGTACAGTGTGATGATTGATGTTCCCTGAAAATAATAGTGATACATTATTAATACATAATTTGTATTGTACATGAAACATGACACTTAACACATATTACATCAATACTTACGCCTAGGGGTTTCACTTCAATTTAATTACAATATTAATCTTCTTAAGTGAATAGATTTTGTAAGTTTTCCTTGTACGAAGAGGTTTTTATAAACCAAATTATGTAATTTTGGTGTTAAATTACTTGATTATTTCATTGTAATTGGAATAACTATTAACATCAGGTGAGGGAGGTCATCACAAGGTATAAGATTACAATCTAGCAGGAAATGCTCCCTGATAAAGGGCAGTTTGATAAACAGACTGCGATATAATATTTTTATATATTTCATGGATACATTTTTGCATGATATTTTACAAAAAGATACTATTCATAATGTAATATAGTATTTATAGCTAATTAATGGTAGCAAGTAGCAGTTGTAATAGGGTACATCGAGTTATCAACAAGAGATTATCACTTTAGAATCTGATGAGCATAAAATTTCATTTAAAACAATATCTTTGGCAAATATTTTGGTGAAGTTAATCCTGATAAAAAACAAATTATAAGTTACACATTGGCATCAGAGACTAGAGAGAGACGGAAGTCCAATGTAGTTGCAAGTTGCAGAAATTACAATTAATTGTGATAACACCATTGACATGAAATATACCCAAACCTATCAATGTTTGTGCATCAACACTACTATTCTACCTTAAATTTTAGATTACACAAGAACAGCTCTAGAAGCTATTACTGCAAATTTTGGCCATTTCGAGTGTTTCACCCTTTATACTATTCGACTTGACAGAAATACACTCACAATTACAATATTATTAATTAATGAAAATCTCCTGAACAGGGGAATTCGGATGCCCATATTAGTACGTATGATACTAATTTTCTGCTAAGACTGCTGATTCACAAAATATTTTTTTAGATTGAAACCAATCGCTTTTCTAGAGTTTGGACACCGGAAGTTGTGAGCAGGAGACGTTATTTCATATAATTTGTGGTATGGATATTTTAAAGTGTACAACAACATTTATAGTGGCTTTCCTAGAGTACATTCTACCACACAAAACATCTTGTAAGTTATTTTTGGCTATACGATAATATTACTTATTTTGAATCTTAATGTGTATTTTAATAGTTACACAAAGACGTATGGTGAATTTGTAGAAAATTAACTACTAAAATCTAATTCCTTTTGAGGTTAATGTATGTATTTGTTTGATAGATACAGATTGGCAGGTTTTGGAACATTGAAATTCACGAATATCATGCAACATTTAAGTAGTACATACGTTGTATAAAATATCATTTAGGATTCTTTAATACTGCATGTAATGATGCCTGTTATACTTTTTCAGTAAAACTTTTAAAGAACTGAAAATGTTATGTAAGGATACATCAAAATCTTGGACTATCCCTTTGATTTCTAACAAGTCATTTTGTAGAGTGGTTAGAATCTAATATAAGGGAATATTTGCTTCCATTAACATATAGATAAATGATGTGTATATGTGTTCTTAAGATTAGAATTAGCTGTACGATAAAGGTCTGTTTTGGGGTTTCATGGTTCAATTATTAGAGTAAATGTGTAACATGTCAAGTTGAAGTGGGTTTCTTACATTATGTTTTAAATACGAAGATATAAAAATGAATTTAAAAAATTACTGAATATTAGGAACGAGTTTTTTCCTTTGAAACAGGACAGCTTGGTTCAGAAACGACATTTGTGTTCAAGTACAAGGGATTCAGAATAAACTCTTTGTAAAATTAATTTTGAAGTACAAATGCATAGCGCAAGGTACCTCGACTATAATATTATCATAGGTTTGGATGAATGAACATGAATGATTTCATGATATATTGGTTTTTTAAAGGAAAAAAATAATCGAGAGTTGTTGGCAGGTGGTCAATTTTCATAACCAACCAGATGAGGTAGAGGATCGCACAGGTTGTACTATTCCTTGAAGTTTGGAGGCTCCAGGAGAGGCCGATCCGGAAGCTGTAGTAGAGCCATTAGGCTTTTTTTGCTTGGAAGTTCCTACGCCTGCCGACGTGGAGGACTCTTGATTTAACTCCGAATTATCACAAGTCTCTTGTTCCATTAGCACACAAACATGTGCCGAGGAAGACGACTTTCTTATTTCCGATGTAGATTTCCTCTCGACAACATTTGGGGACTGAATTGTGGTGACTGATGCCGTCACAAGGGAGGAAGTAGGTTCATTACTGCTGACAGCTGGGGGTGTCGTAGATTCTTCTCGAGGAGCTGTCCTTTTCACTTTCATTTCATCAGACGAGTCATTCATTTCAGATGTGTCACCCGCATCCAAACTCTGAGTTAACCCGGTACCAGAGGTTTTGTCTTTGTCACTGCTACGGAATCTGAGTTTGGTAAAGCTCATGGTAATCGGTGGTGTAGCTCCTGAACGGGATCGAGCAAACCGTTCTCGTTTCTTCTTCCCAGCATCACGGTTTATACTCGAGTTAGATCCTCTACAAGATACGTATAACTTTTATGTTCCCAAATGAATGACATTCATCTTCTAGTACTGTTTTATTATATTAAGGGTTAAGGCATTTATTGAACAGACTAGAAAGCAACTTAAAAGCCACGAAAACAATTTGCATGCTGAGTACAACACATGAAAGAACACAGCCTGTCATAGTCAAATTGAGACACGAGGAACAAGTCAGACAAATGAGATCACCCGTGATCGGTAGTGGTCGATTGCTGCCTGTTGTATTTTCTGATGACACTCGCACTTCCTTGGCTGCAGTTGGAACAAACAGAATCTTCTGATCTTGAGCGCCCCATAATCTTTGACATCCCAGCGTTCCTTGCAGCCTCGATAAGCGTTCCCCATTTCTTCTTGGACATTTCTCTCTTAGCCCCCGCCATTCTAGCTAGACGGGCTAGTCTCGTCTAGGATAAAAAATCGGAACAAAAAAAATGCAAAATGTTAGACTAATATTACTTCCTGTATCCCAGAGTACGATTAGGTAAAACTTGTACTTTTGGAGACTTCTTATCGAAGTGGACGGAGTCATTCTCATTCAATGGGTCCAATTCCATAACATCGGACAAAGCCATGGAAGCGGCTGGAGGGGCTGCTGTTATATTAAATCCTTTCATCAATCTTCGTTCTCGTTGGCGGTTCTTCTTGCCCCCTGAACCTGAGTGTTTAACACAAGTGTAAGGTAAAGGTTTCAGTATTCATGACCTAACATAACCATTCATTTTATTGAACATCTGCTTCATCATTGCTCCAGATGAACATTATGAAACATGACTTGGGCTCAATAAATGAGGCTTTTGAACCATACATAAAATTTTACCTGAAGTGGCGGTTACCAAGTGTTAAAAGCATCAGCATCTCAAATTTCGACACGCAGACGACCGTACAAGTCGTTAAATATTATTTCTTAGACACCCAGTCTTTTCTCAAGTAGACAGAGTCAGTAAAAAGGTCTTGAAATGAAAACAATGGACCCTACTTCGTAGTACTTGAAATTCAAGACATTTAACACCTTATCGTTGGTAATATCATGTTGTCATAAGGTCTATTGGCTCATTATGCTTTCCAGAATGTAAGCTTCACCCATAACATTGATATCTACTATCATTACATACGGAGTTTATAGTATCCGAAACAGTTTCAATAACAAGTTCTTCAAAATTGGGTTAATGCTACTATGCTAGGTTTGATGTAGCAGATGTAGCTTATTGAATTTACTCAATAATTCAATTTTATTTAAGTGCTAATTACCTGTTCCCATGCCCGAAGCGGATGAAGTGTTCATTCCAGAGTTTTTGAGAACTTCTAAAAGCTCACACCGAAATGCTGAGATATCTTGCTTGATTTCATTTACATCATCTTCAGTCACCCCTTGATTATCGGCTTGTCTTTGCTCAGATGTTACGTATCGCCGTACCAGATTTCTCATTATATTCTGCATGGAACGAGAAAAGGAAGAAACCTCTCTTTTTTATCATATTCAACATCTTTTGATGGGATCTCCTAATGTTCTAATTTATAACCCATCTCTTGTAATCCCATTTCGAATCATAATCTTACCTGATATCGAATATCCCTTTCAGTTGCTTGGTGTTTCTTTCTCTGCAGAAAGGAAATACCATTATTAAGATTACTAAAGCAAAGGTACTGCGTATTTTTCAAGCATGTTAGAAACTTTGACAGTGACAGTAAGACAAAGAGATTTGGCAGGTTTTGAAGATTTCTTTATCTCATAATCTCATCATCCCTATCACTATATCATAAACTTCATAAACCCCATTGCAGTAACAGGTATATTCCTTTGACATCTAGCCAATTTATAAGGAAAAAAATTCCGGAGAAAATTTCTAATCTAGTACATGGATGTTTTTCTGTATGCATTCTGAATACATAAACAAGAAGAAAATTTGCTGACTGTAGAAAATCTCAAGCCAGTGGAAAATTACTTTTGTATGAAATTCATTTGTTTTTACAAGTTTGATTCCAAGAAGATTGGAAATTGGAATAAGTCGGAAATGTTCAACTGTGCCAAAAGAAAAAGACAAGACAAGAATCCTAAGGCTTTTAGTGTATATACTTTAATTAGCTAATCCATTGCCGAATTTTCGACTTACCAAGAAACGACTTAACACTTGAATAAATCAGACGGGGATTATAAATTGCAATTGCCACTTTCGAAAATCAAACCTTAAAATTATAAAAAGGGACTTACACGAACGGTTTTCAAGTGTTCTCTCTGATGTTTGACCGAAAATTTACAGATCTTCTTCCCAAACCATCGAAAGAAATGACAGAATGTTTTTGGCGATGGAATTATGTTGAATGGGGGAGGTACTGTTGCCCCCTCTTCGAAATAACTTATCCAAAGCTTTGATCTAAAGATTGCATTGATTAAATTGTATTTAATGAGGTCCTCTTTTTTGTGAACAAAAAGGTAAGGGATTTGTAATTTTTAAGAGTAAACCATACCTTGCAAATTTCCATTCCACGTCAGATTTTTCCTATTAAAAGATCAGTTGGAACCAATCAGTAAATATGGCTAATATTATATATGCTTCAGTTGGCTTGCCACAGTTGTAAAAAATATATTTAATACTGTTTTAACGTATTTCAAATAATGTCTAGACTCTAGTCATTAAATCTGGAGTATCAAAGCAGACCAACCATAAATTCATAAATTGTAATTGGTTTCTCATGAATATTTCGAGTAATTGGTTTAATATATGGTAAAACTGTATTATAGCATAAAAACATGGTATCAAATATAATGGTACAACATTTATCTACAAATTATCAAACTCTTTGCATTTGTTCTCGCAGGATTTTCTTATACCTGACACTTCCAAAACTGGAAGATTACCTGAGACTATAGAAAAATTGGATCCAGCTTTTAATCTGCTAATCTATTGCATTGCTTCACTGTTCTGTAGAAGACTTTCTTCGTAACAATAATTCCAAATTTAAATGCAGACACATGAAAAATCATCACGTATTCAAAATACAGTCTTAAGGTTTGACTGTTCATTTGTCATGACTTAAAATCACTCTCATTTTTTTACATATTTAAAGACTATTCAACTGCTTTTTGTGAAAAATGGAAAACTATCATCTAGCCATCTCCTTTTAATATTATACTAAAATGCAAATTGGATAACACCATAATATTCGTTGCCGATTCTCTTGTACTAATTTCCATCATACCATAATATTTTATACCATATCACCTACAATTGAATAAAGATGATATTACCAATTAATTGAAAATTGAGAATACAAATAAGCTTATCTTTAGAACAGAAAAGGAATTGAATTCCTTATACATCAGTACCAATAGCAATAATAATAATAACAATGAAGGAGTGACTTACAAAGATAAGTTGGTAGGAATGATTCATCATTGCAATAAGAAGATTAAGGAGTACCACGATATTTATGACGGAGAAACATCCAAACATGAGAAGACCCCAAAATCTAGTGAAGCTTTTGATTCCAGCCAAGTCAAAGCTTTCAAGTTCAATGAGACCGAATACGGCCCAAAATAGCGTCTGACTCGTTTCAAAAAGGCTGCAAAAAGGACAAATAATATGTAAAGCTCTGCAGAAAGTTCAACATTTCTGTTTTAGAAATAAGATTCCCTTTCATTTTATGTGGTCGACTTCCCTAAAGTCTTTCAACAGTATGAATGTTTCAGATTAATTCTGTTTACAATTTATAGGATTTCCCATTCTAGCTCAACTTGCAACAAATCAAAATCAAAATATATAGAGGTTGGTTTATTATTTATTTGCTAAAAATGAATATTGTGTTTTAAGGTGTTGGTAAGCTTTCACAACATAAATTTGATCCACATACTAAGATATATAAAATTCCATGAAGAGCTTTAAAATTAAGGTATCACTTATCTACAACGGGGAGGTTTTCAGAACTTTTTCAAACAAGAACAAGTATTTATCGTTTAGCAATAAATTGGTAAAACTTTTGGAAACACGATGAGCATTTTTCCCATTCTATTTTGTACAATAAATGAGACGTAAATTTCATTATATAAAAAATTTATGAAATTGAAAACTGGAAAAAGTTTTGAAAGGATGTGTGAAAAAAAGCATGTGTAAAGTATGCATAGTTTTCTTGTTTAAAACTATCCTACTTAATATGAATCAACTTCGGAGTTATTTGTGGATGGTATCGGTATTCATTTCAGTTCATAATTAAAATACAGTGGTACAGGCCTTTGCCCCCAAGGTTGTGAGGGTGATGCGATGGTTACCCGTTCTAAATTTACTTCTAATAGGAAGATTAGAAAGTAGATTGAATAGTATCCAAGTAATATCATGGTTTCGGTTATCAAAATTAATTGGGTAGGTTTCAATCTGAAATTGAAATAGGAACTGAATCCATGTGAATTCAATTTTTGGCATGAGTTAAATTGATGAAATGGGAAGAAATTGGGCAAATGATTATGATATTCTATTTTCTATTCTATTAAAAGCTCCAAGTAGGTACACCGTAGATATTAGTTCTATTTTTGAGCTTTTTAAATGGTTTAATTTCTCCTCTCATTAAAAGAAATTAAAATAGCCTTATGGGCAGAGTATTACCTCACGTATCTTAACTCTAAAAAAGAGTTCTGGTAGAAGAATGCCCTAAGTATTTATAAATGTAATCCGGAAATTCCTAAAAACTACTTACTACTTACTCATGTCATCAATTCGTTTCCAACGATTTTCTAAAAAGATATCCCAAGTTTAAATACCCAAGAACTTAACATGAAATAAATTAGCTTTTAAAGTTGATTTGCTCTGTTTAAAATAACACATGATGAATAAATAGTAAAATCCGAAGAAACTTACTTAGAAAAGCGACGCCAGAGTATACATCCTTCCGGTTCCCTTTCGTTCAGAAAAATGTCATAATCATAGGTGTTATTCTTTTCTCTTGCCTCGATTTCTGTGACATTTCTCAATTTATCGCATCGAATTCTTTCCAAATCCGCGTAGTACCACAGCAGTTGATTCATACCTGATTGTAACACATAAGGTAAATGTAATTTTGACTTTGACAAACATTTACTACAGCGTTTAATAAATAAAAAATGCCAGCATGCTTTCGGTTTAAAGTAACATAAAACAGAAACTGCATTTCACCAAGCTACTAAAATGAACTACAAATCAAAGATGTTAGATAGAAAGCATAGCATAATACCATTGTGCACTCACATAGGTACATAAATATGTGAGATTTGAGATGATTTAGAAATATATTTGAAAGTGGCTTGATCATGCAAACCTGAAGATCAAATGCAGAGGGGAAAACGTATTATTGTTTCATATAGATGCAAAAGTCAACCGTTTTATGAAAACCACGGAAATTGCATATCTGCTCGACAGTTTTGAGCAAAGTAGCTCTTTGCAAAGATAAGGTTTGCCTACAATTGTCAGCTCAGTCAGACTTTCACATTTTGTTTTTTTATTCTTACATACTTCCATGTATAAACGTATGCAGTTGTACATTTCTGACAAAAGCGAATCCTGCATCGAAAATAAATGCCTGAAGACAAGAGTATCTTATTGTCAATGGTGAACTCTTAACTGCTCGATGGATCTTATTTTCGTATAGACTTTTTAACATTGACCCGGGGTAGCGATTGGTTATTTATGAATCATGACCATTATTAATAGAACTTACACTGCATTTTGTATTTGGAACTTGTTATTTTGCAAGTATTTTGATCATTGCATCGAGTTTTATATTATGAAAGTTAGGAGCAACAATCAATTGTGCAGGCCTGCGGGCATTTAGTAATTAATTACTGGATTATTTTGTGCATAAACTTACCTGTAACGATGGTTCAGAGAAATAGCGATAAGACATGCTTGGCAAAGTTTCCAGTTTACTTTCATTCCGTAATTACTTAAACTAACTCCAATATATTACAAAAATAATACACCCTCCAACAAGACGTCATCCATTTTACTATGCAATGAGTTCAAAAAGCAAGGATTATTAATAATATTATCATTCATTGCACACAACCATGCTCATGCATTAAAACGTCTTGAAGGTTAAGACTTCACAACATTTTACTTGGTAGCAACCAACGTGCTCATCATGCAATTTGAATGAAATTGAAATGATGTCACGAACCACAAGAAAACGCGAAGAGAACCAAGATGTACAGAAGAAAGAATTTCATGATGTCCATCACCATCCGACCCAAGGAAATTTGTAGAGGTCCAAGGTATGGATTCACGGAAAATATGTAGACCAGTTTCAAAGAACTACAAGCATAAGATCTCTTGGATTACAATTCGTACAATATCTTTGGTCTGCATAACAATAAAAACGGACATATTTGTATGTCCAATGACCATATCTTCGAAAACTATCCTCTGGCGTGTCTGGTCGAAGTAAAGTTCTGACTTCCCTTATGTTTGGAGGACAACTCAGTGACTCCATTAAAAAATAAATGATAATACAAACTCCAATAATAATAAAGAAGTGTTCAGGTTTGACCATGAGATTAACAAAGAAAAAACCTAAAAAGGAAATGCATTAGCCGGTGGGAACTGGTTCAGACTGAACAATCCTATATTTCCAAACTTTCATTTTAAGAAGGATAAACTACAGTTACAAGTCATAAACAAGATCAAATCCTAAACATTACCTTTTTCTCTTTCACTTTGATCGACATAAACCAAAAGGTTCCATCGTGTAAATCTTTACTGTGTCTATCAATAAACTGAATGTTTGCAGAACATTTTTGGATTTTTTGCCAAGTAAAGCCGAAGAGATAAAGTTTGCAGACGTAACTTATCTTAGTCTCGTATCTCGTAGATGTATTAAATAGACGCATAGCGTAACAAATTGATTACGCTCTGTTGTGTGTTTGTGTAGTTAATCTACACAGATATATAAAGATTTATTGAAGCAGATCGAATCTGGATGAACGTAAGAAAGTAGCAAAAACCAAAACAATTCGACTGAAAATATGTCATTTGCTCCGTTGCGCTTCTTGCTTCGAAATCGGAAGAAGCCCATCCCTACTACTACTTACCTAAAGATATTCGCAGCAGCAAAGAGCCCTTCTGCAATCAGCATCGGGTCCCATGTGTCCCAGTGTTCACGATCCTTCTGAGCACTGACAACTCCCCCTTCAGATATTTCTTTTTTCACCTAAGGGATGCATAAAAATTAATTTAAGATTAGTTTCTACACATGCTAAGTAAAAATCCACCCCTTCATTGCTAAATTTTCGGACTCGTTAAGCTAATGTAGACAAATGACCTTTTTAAAACATACATAAGCATTTACCTGATAATGAGCAACAATTCTGAGTGCAATAGTTGCTACGTACAAAGAGTTGGTCACAAAATCTAACACATTCCACATATCTCCCACGTATTCTTGTAATCCTACATCCCATAGCTGTTTAATTTCACTCCATATTAACCCTATATTAAATTACAAAGAAAACAAGTAGTGGCAGTTGTTTCGAGAATAATATCATCTTAATTAAATTAATCACTCCGAAGAAGGCAACGTCTTACCCGAAACCCACGCTAAAATGAACCACTCGACAATCGTAGGCGGGGCTCCCCTCTTTGTCGTTACGTCTGTAGAAATCCACTCCGTCTCCATTCCAACCCAATCGTTCACAAAGGTTTCGAACCGTTGTGATGCAAGAATTAGTAGAACTGCAAATATCAATGAGACACAATTTTTCTAAACTCATCTAAACTATATGACTTATTGTTGCGTGAAATCCTATATGTACTAGGAATGACAGTTAGCATAGATTATTATAGGTTAACCTGGGTACACAGATAACTTATTCATTACCAGATTAAAAGCTTTCATCTTATATTACATGCATGTTTTTCCAACTTATTGCGAATAGTCAGTTCCATCAGTTCAGCAGAATTTTAGCAGGATTAATTCACCCTCGGTCCTTAGCAGTAGTATAAGTTAAAGGAAATTATTAATGCCCTGCTGTGGTTTTGATCAATTAGTTATATAGCGATAATTGCTTGAGGCAGGGCTTGAGTGGTATAAAGGATATCTCATCTTTCTCATAATATTTGCTGGAATATTTCCTTTATAATTCTGTCTTCCTAATTATCTCCACTGGGATGAACATCAACCTCTAGGCAGCTCAAATACATAACACAACTTGTTTCAATTTCATTGTCTTTATAATACCTTTGTTTGCCTTAAGGTTCGGTTCGTATTACGTAGGTTTTGCCATTTAATTGTATATTTTTTATATTAAGTTACTAGGTATTCTATGAGATTTTAGACAATGTATTTCACAAGAACCGTATGAAATGCTAAAATTCGAAACGAAATGTTCTTTTCCACTTGTACCAATTTTGCAAAGCCATTATTCCTCAGCTTAATAAATTAGAGATTGTGGGTAAACTAAAATCGTCTAAAAATTATCTGTGCTCTATCATTATAATTTATTACAATTGAGTTGACTAATGTTTAAAGGTCCTTCTGTGAAATACTAGCTTTCGCTTTTTCAAAAGAAGTTATTTCATTAATGTTTATACACCAGATGGGAAAACTCAAATTACAATGTGTTATAAATGCCTTGTTGAAGGGAAAAAATGAAAATGTCCTAGGGAAAGTGTTTAAAGCTTAATGATACAGATTGAATAGAAACACGTTGAAAAGATAAGTTGATTTAGGTTCTATGTTTGACTTGGATGTTAAATTATAGAGGAGAAAATGTAGGTGATTTTGACAGAATAAGACGGAAAGGGCCATAGGTTGAGGTAACTAATCTTAAGAGGAAGAACAGAGATTGAAGATTGCATTTAGACTAAGAGTTGGCCCGTCTCCAGGGAATGTTATAAACTAACCAGCAGTAGCATTCTATATACTGACGGGGCAAGTGAGTTAAACAAAAGAAAAATCTATTCTTTATTTTGGCCCATTTTTCTGATATATCTTCACCTTTAATTCAAGTCATAGTCATACATCTCAATGTTTGTTTATTGAATATCTTTGCTCATTAAATCCAAAAATTGCCCTAGTGAACTAGTGATTTCTTTGCTTTGCTTGGTAGCAAAAAGCTTGCAATATGTGCTCATTTGCTTTTTGAAGTGGTTCAATGTCCTTTTTTGTAGGTCTTTAGAATTGTAAGTTAGTTGAGTTAGAGACGGGTGAGATTTTGGGTAAGGATTTAATATATAAACACACAGACTGGTAATAATGCTGAGTACATGGTATTGTTAAATTGTTAGTCTATATTCTGACCTACTAGGGAAAAAATCCTTTCTCTAACAGTAAAGACACTACGGTCCGGTTCCCTATATGCACTTCAACTAACTTTCCATTTCACGTCAATTCACTGACTAGGACCTATTCTTCTCGTGTGTATTTGCCTCACTTCGAGCGTGTCCGGTCAAAAGGTATACTGCTTTAGGTATAAAAATTTAGTTATAATGCAATCAGGTATAATCATAAAGACATTTAGGAATAATTATATTTGCTCAACTTTAAGAAAAAAGGATAATAAATTCATTAATCTCCTATACAATTTAATTTTTTAACTGCTAGTCTTTCCATGATTATAAAGGCAATTCCTTGGATTAGTATGTACAACGTCATTGGCTCGTAGGAAATGAACAATTAGTTAACCAGGAATGCTGCAAAATGACTGTTCTCTTTGCAACTTCAACTTTAAGGAAAATTCAAAATTAAATATTGTATTTAGTACTGTTTCCTTCCATTACATATCTTTGTTTTATACCTGGAATCATTATACCTAAAAGATTCTACCTTTTAACCCGGAACCAACTTCGAGTTAGTTTAGGACACACTACAGTTACAAGATGGTAATTGATGTGATGGAGGAGTCTATTTTGGAGATATTTTTCTTTAAGACTTCTTTGCTCGTTAAACAAGGAAACGACATACTGTAACATAAATTCCCTCAGGTTAAGCAAAACGTGTGCAATGAAGGTACCTGGCATTCTCATAAAGCCGTAGCCCTTAAAGGCATAAAATGTGTTTTAAAAGAAGTAGGTCTTTACTAAAGTGAAAGCTGTTATATTGGATAGGTGATTCGTTCCTATTTTCACTCAGTTATGGCCATGATCCGTGCCAATGTATTCATTTGAGGGGGATAATGACAGCGTGCAAACGAAGGGAATGGTATGATGATATGGTTTGACTACGATGTGCACCTACCAAATGATCCTTTTTGAAAGAGGGATTTCAAGCATTGTTAGTTACAGTCGTAAGTGCAGAATAAAGAAAGTGACCTAACTCTGACAAACATTGTTAGAAAAGACAATCCTTTCTTTTTATCAATGCTCGTGGAGTAATGCTATTGGGGTACTTTGTAAAAAGTATTTGTTAGTATAGTATATATAGGTGGATCAGATGAAAAAGTCATTATAGTTTATATAGTTGGCATCAACAACAAGAAAAAAGGACTTGAAAAGAAGAGAAGAGAGATTTGGATTAATCAACATCGAAATGTCAAAAGAAAAAGAGATTTTTGAGGACAAAAGTCCCACTACACACACGACTCTTTTTTTTTTCTACTGAAATCATTGATGCTTAGAACGTACTGTTGTTACTACTGATGTTACCGTCTTGCTTTTTCGTGATAGTGGTATATACGACCTGAAATGAAATTCTTTTTTGTAAGAATGACCAAAAATGGACTTACACAGAAAGGTGAAGTAGGAAGCAGAATGGCAAATAAATTTTATAAAAGGTTTCCTCATCGTTTGTCCCCAGGAAGATTTTGGAGCTATGATGTAGCACAAAGAGAAAAATGGGAACAGAAGTCCGATTCTGATTACTTCTAAAGCTTGGAGAGCCATGTTTCTGCGACGAAAGCCAGGTAACCCTTCGTACCATATTGATGCCAGAAGTTGTTGGACGTTTGGATGAGCAACGAACTGAAAAGTGATAGGAAAAGGTTTTATTACGACTTAGCTTTTAAGTACCCGGGGTTGTCACTGCGATCCCGGGTCAAAGATTGATACATGCTTTAAGTTCCCGGATAGAAGATGTATAAGGGATTTACGTTTTCGTGAATAAATAGTTAAATATTTATGAAGTCAGCATTAACTAACTTTAAAAATGGTATTATTTTAAACGTTTCAAATCCAATTGGTAAAAATAAATGAATTAATCTAACATTTCATAAATTCGTAGATCATAACCAGTATTTCCAACTAAATTCTGACTTTCACAGAATGGATTGTGTGTTTTTTACCAATCGGTTGACTGTTGGCTTACAATTAATCAGTAGATCATGACTAATTGTAAAGATGAGTTTCGTTCAAGGGAACTTAGAAATACAACGCAGATTACGGCACGGGATGGAAATTTTATTCCGAGATAATAACATCATTCACGGAAACTTAAACACCAACGCCTATTCACCCGGGGACTTAACAGCCCAGTCTCGTTTTATTTCATATAAACTTTATCATAACTCCGTTTGTTTTTAAGTTTAGCGATTGAGAAAGATTCATGAGGAATCGTAGTTAATTTAATACTTATACTATTCCGTACTTTAATTTTTCATCCTTATAAAAGTAAGAGCAAAACGTATGCAAATAACTTCTGGCTCTAAGGCTTATGGGAATAGACGGGTAGTATAAATCTAACAGTTTGTTGTGGCTTCAGATTTCTAGTATGCTAAAAATATGTTCCGATTAGAGTCGGATGTTTATAGCACTATTATCCAGATTCAGACTGGGCCTAAGCATAACATTTATTAATTATTTAGGAAGCGTCCTTACCCCTAGTCTCTCTACAGTACCTTTCCTTTTTAGGGTTCTTAATCTGAAGAGAATGAAACTAGTCTGTGGTCTTTGATCACTCTTGTGAACAGCGTATAAAGTATTAATATTCATGCCTCCCTTCATTTTCCATTTACTATGGTACTAATCTGAAGTATATTAATTCTATTGCTAACACCTTCCGATTCAATGGAATTTCAATTTAGGATGAGTGTTAAACAATGAGAGTAAAATCCAGTATCAATCTGTAAATCTGTTCATCAACTTATATTAGTTTATATTTATATCTATTTAAGGAAAACTGTACGTACTTTCTTCTGACGGAATTTTACAGCAAGCTTTAGACGATTGAGATGCATCCTTTCTCCAATCCCGTGCTCAAATACAGGCCCTCCTGGGTCTGGATCGTGATTGAGCAATACTTCTAACTCATAGCTACTTCGAGTGTGATCAAGAAGAGCTGTTGCAAACTCTTGACATTGTTTTCTCAACTCCTGAAATTAAACAGCAAATAGAAATTATTCAAAACCTATTCTCCTAAGAGCTACATTTAATCATCAAAAACAAACGCAACCAATTGTCTACGAGTCGCAATGAAATAGAAAAGTGTATTTTTCATTCAGAACAAGTACACACCCACACGCCACCCCGCTCCGCTCATCATCCAACCTGAAATCTTTTATTTGAAGTTGTGTTCATTTCATTTTCCAGACTTTGATGAAGAAAACACACCTTAGTCTTTCTAAAATACTTTCTCCTTTACAACTCACAGAATACATTTAGGAGTGTTTACATTAATAGCTTAAAACGGTACCCATGTAGATAATACACATTCTTGCAAGTTTAATTTTGTATAGTGCTCATTTCTTCCATGTTCAATCTCTTCTTGATGAATCCAACATTATTTGTACTATCGCCTTTAGGCTGTTTTTCTTACTGAAATAGTTCCAGTATTTTTAAGCCATCAAATTGAACATGTGGGTTGACCTTTCTCTGTTATCTCTGCGTTTCTCTTTCTGTTTCGATGAGATAAAATGTCAACAAAAGTCTTCAAGACAATTTTAAGGAGTGTCTCCAAGATCCACTAAAAGGTTTCATGATCATCATCATCATCATATATTGACCTTAATCTAAAGTCTTCATATATGTGTGGGTACATGTATTTCATGAACAGTGTAAAGCCTACATAGACAAAGCTTATAAAATCGTTTCCTGATCATTTCCTTTCCCGTCTCTCCCACACGTACACAAGACAGACTTGTATATCTTGAGGTAAATCACTGCAAACAAGGGAGGTTTCATCCCAAAGCAAAGCTAAGTAAAGGTGAAAGACAGCCTTTTGCTCTTGTCAATTCCATGCATTACACGTACGTAGCTGACTTTCACCGTATCTCCTCTTTCTTGTTGGCTTAACACGATGAAGCCAAAGAAAGACTTTGTCACAAGTAAAAGATCTAACCAAACAAACCAAAGGTAGTACATACGTGGTCCCATCTGATGTAGGTAATAATGGTAATATCATCAGGATTCAAGGTAGTTTACCATGTATAGCAAAAGATTGTTTGTGTGATATAAATTTAGGAAATCTTCACTTCAACAATATAATGGTATCTGATTGTGTGTTTAGTTTACCCAGTTACCCTTTGTGTATTTCAAACGTTTACCTTACTCTTCATGCAAACTTCCTATGCCCCTTTCTTTTCTTTCTCAAATCTGGGAGTGAATCGTTGATAGGAACTTTCTCTACGTTCTCTGGATACCATAAATGCCATAATCGACTCTGGGAAAGGAAACCATAGAGAAAGTCAAAAGCCGAGTAAACGTCTCTGGATCAATGAGGTCTGCTGGTTGTGCTTTCTCTCCTTTTACTCATGTATACTTTAGTAGAAACGATACAAACCAGATTTCTATTCCAAGTCCATAATGTTATTTATAGGAAACTTCCTATCATGAATCTAAATAGGTTGAGCCTTTCTTCACCAAATACAATTTCTAAATTGAGTTGAGCTGGCGTAAAGTCAGAAACGGAATACAAATAGGTAGGTATTGAATGTGAATCGCGTTAGAATGAATATTATACGATGTAATATTCTGTTGTAACCTTCTACTTAATAGTAGTATCATCCTTTAGAAGAAAGTGGAAATATAGCCAGTTAGTCTTTAAATACGACACTGTGTATACCCTTCTTCCCATACAGTACCAAATATTATGAGATAAAATCATTTGCTTTTATATTATACAGTTGGGGTTTATTCGGGTACCGTTAAACAAATATAACAAGATCTAACCTCTTTATCTACCACCTTTTATAAAAAGTTTGAAGATGATCAAAAAGGTAGTTTATTGATTGCATTCGATTTAAGATGCACACATCCGCATTTATCTTTTCAGTAGTAAGGTGTAATGTAGGGTTAAGAAACAGATAGGACGATACTTTCGTAAAACGGGATTTTTCCACATCTGAGAGTTAACTTTATGTTTAAACCCGTTTGTCTATTCTTGCACATCAAACAGAAGCTGTATATACGGTATAATTTACATACCAGGAAATGCTTTCGATTACATTTTAGTCGATACGACCATGTTAGATAGAATGTTTGGGCTGTCTGTTTCATAAAATGCAAATTTTGTTCCACCGACTGTTAGCAGAGAGGAGTGAAAGTGAAAGTGTGACTGCTTTTAGGTCTTAAAAGATTAAATTGCATTGTAGTGAGGTGAGGTATACACCACACACAGTTAATACTAAAGGATGCACAAATGTCGGAAGTATTAAGTAAGTAGTCTATCTACACTCCGTACTATTTAAAGTTTTATACCTAACTTCAATATGTGTTAAAACGATAGTATTGTATGTTATCATTCTTTTCTTAGAAAATATATTTTTACTAATATACCTGAAGTACCACGAAGAAAGTTCATTGCTTAGAGAAAAAACGCAGAAAAAGATGTACATCCTTTTTCTCAACATTCACTTAAAAGTTAAAGAGACCGACATGAGGTTACCACTACTTACTACTCACGGGCTAAATTATACTACTCTTATGACCTAAGCTATATCATTATACTTTATACTCATCTCTGAATCTCTCCATTACACTTTGGGTTAAACAGTCCACTCAAAAACTTTTAAACTTCAGTAATAAATTACTTGAATTCTTAGTGTCTGCTCTCATTCTGTTAAAAATTTTCTAGGAAACTTGGATCTTTTAAATCAAAAAACTTCTTTCTGCCATATCTCATTCACATGTCAAATAACGAAGAGATCCTGCCAAGATTGTTAGAAATATGAGCTAAGGCTTGACGTAGAAGTTCTACAAGCTTAGTCTCAGCAATATTTAAGTAGAAAGATCAAACAGACAATAAAGGGCTTGCAAATATATATAAATTGCACACATCATGAAAAAAAAATCTGGCTAGGGTTTCGAACTCTTCAGCTGCTGGGAAAAATTTGATGCAGAAACCCTTCGAAAGCTTTCTTATTCGAGTTACTTTTTCCAAGAAATGATTAAGCATGGGAGACATGGTGCGTTGTCTAGTGTATTATTAAAATTGCTACATTAACTAGGTTTTAGATACATTATTATATAATATTAACTTTAACCAAAGTTAGATGATCCTTAACAACCTAGTAAGCTTATGAGAACGTTAAGACCATGAAGATATATAAAACTAAGCCCAAAGGCTTTTTCCAGATTAAGCATGGCGTGTGGGTTAAGTTTAGAGATGCTTCGTTTTACTTTAAAAGGAAGAAAAAACCGGTCATCCATCCAAGTATAGTTCCCAGTACATTAAAAAGATTTGTAAGCAAATTACTTAAAATCTGAAACAAATGTTAAAAATTCTGGTACGACGCCAGAAATGTTAGGACTAATTTTATTGCTAATAAATTTTTTCAGTCTTTCATAAAAAAAACTTCTCTCTCATGAACATGCAGTCTGTCAGTAAAACAACAGGATGTGTGTTTTTAACACTGTCCGGCTACCCGGCGGGTGAAAGCCAACATTTTCCTAAAAACCAAGCAATAAGTTTGTTTTAACAGGGGTAATAAAACTACGTTGAGAAAAATTATCTTCTAACAGAGAAGGCTAAAGCACATCAATAAAAACCGAGGATGTCCTTAAATATGGGCAAAGCATGGGAAAAGAGTCAAACGGACCGTCGTCTAGTTAAAACCTCGAAATCTTCACATTCCAAAAACCTCCAGTCACTACATTCGTATCTGTAAGTACCCAGTAGACAAAAATTCTCCTGTATTATTAGGATAAAACATTTAATATATTCTCTTTGACCCTCGTAACTCTAGTCTAGTATTCATTTTATCCTAACATGAAACCACTTTTTAACCCTACAGGACTTTTGATAGGACCAAATTGGAATATAAAAATGTGATCCTTCGTAATAAACTGGTTTATCTAAACAACTTAACGCACATGGGACTGGGAATCCTCTTCTCTTCCAAGTTTATAATTCTTGGGATTTCCTTAAATGAAAAAGTGACATATTGTCTTTGACCACTAAAAAATTTCTTATGAAACCGAGCTGTCTTTTAATCCAGTACTTCTACCTGGACACAATGTTATTGCCCAACTACACATATCTTTTTTCAGTTTTTGATAACGACCCGAACTAGATGCTCCTGAACAGTTTTTAAAAAGAACGGTTTCAAATAATTATTATAATCAGCATTACAAATGGTCTACTGCGAACAATAAAATCATGAAAAGTAAAAGTAGTAAATATCTTTGGTACTTTTTGTTTGGAAATCTCTACCCAAGGGAAGAACAGATAAGTTTGCTTTCATTATTATTATTATATCATGATTTTATTAAAAAGCTTTCTCTACGAATTCCACGAAATCATACACATATTATTATATTATCCATCTTCATTGCAAAAGTAACAACTTGGCTCATATACTTTCCAGCTTAATAATGTTATTACTATTGCGTACCTACAATATCTAAAGTTTTATTTCATTGTTTAAGTTCGTGGTTCGTTCTATTTGCTTCCGTCTGTAAAGTTATTTGGCAATTGACCTATATATCTTTCTTTTACTAAGCCAAATTCCTGGCTCCATCCAACCTCCTTTAACACTCTAGTTTCCAACAGAAGCAGCAGCATTAACCTAATGTACCATATACCAAAAAAGGTAAAAAATATGAGTTTTGTAAATCATCAAATGGGTACACACACATTTATTTGCAAGCTCTCTATTAGTGCTGCAGAGGGTGCAAAAAAAAAAAAAAAAAAAAAATTGGCGTTTTGCACAATTCTACAAGAAATGGGTCACTTTTTTTTAAAAGTGAGAACATTTATTTTTTTTTTTACCCATATGGACTGTGGAACAGAAATTGGGTAGATGAACCACCTTTGAGTGGAGAAGACCAATTTCGTTCCATTGTCCTATTGCATTGGGACAACATAATTTTGTTTTCAAAATTATGACACATGACCATGAGGGTTGGGGGAGGTCAGTGGGTGGTGTGTGGAGGTGGGGCATGTGGGTACCTACTATGGGGGCAG